>RJWJ010029879.1:0-20295 GCA_004363605.1 Indri indri | reverse complement strand
CATATGCTAGGCACTCTAGACTCTAGGAGTATAGCAATGAACAAATAGTTTCTGCTCTTATGGAGCAGTGCTACTCCTGTCTAGATCAGTGGCTCTCAACTCTGGCTTGATGATGCTCTACCCCAAATCCACTGGAAGCTGGGACTGAGTTTAGGTATTATTGTTTTTAAGCCTTTTTACTGGTGATAAATAAGCATTCGGGGTTCAGAACCATTCTTCCAATTTTCTAGATAAGCAGTTCTCTTCCCTTCTATACCACATTCTTTTGAAAAACTTAAGAAAGCTATGGACCTCCTCCCCAGGAAAAAAAGCACATCTACATATATAACAGTATACTGAAAATCTGTATATAGTCTTAGGGGTTAGATATATCTAGATATATATAGTCTTAGGGTCTTAGATATCCTGGCTCAGCAAGAATTACTGGTCTAGCTGATGACAGACAGTATTAGAGCCTGACATAAAAAATATATGGGGAATTAAATTTAGATACTTAAAAGAAAGGGGGAAAGAGTAAATTATCAATCTAGAAAGGGGCTTTCTCTTTTGCATATTAGAAACTACTACAGTACTAGTGCCTTCAGAAGCAGTGCTGCTGCCAGGACTAGGAGAGGTGTTCCTTGTTGAAATTCAAAATGTCTTTTACCATATAAAGTCATAGGTGTTGGGTAAGTATATGATGAAATAATGCACTGGTAATTCAATTTGGGTACATCACGGATTTAAAAGGTTTTAATGGGCTGGTTAGTGAATCTAACCATCATTTACAGAATTGTTCCTAAAGAAAGGTATCTAGAACCTATCCCCTCTCGTCTAGTCCTCGTTCGTAACAGCATCTTCCTTCCTTTAAACTCAAATAGTCTCCTAAAAGGGTCTTCCTGCCTGCAAGCTATGTTGGAACTCATCCTGTCCCAGAATTACCTTCTTCAAACACAAACATCTTCACTGGGAAAACAGGAGACGACAGTGAGAAGCTTACATTCGAACTCCTGATCTACAACTTACTAGTCATGGGCAAGTAATGTAATGGCTAAGTCTTAGTCTCTCCATTTAAACCATAAGACTCCAGTTGAGTACATATATAATGATTCCTAGCACAAACCTAACAATCATGTAATAAATTTTAGCTACTGCCATCATCATCTTCCTGACATCATTGTGTCTTCCTCCCTGATCAAAACCTTCTAATGGTTCCTCTTGGAGAGACCTAGAGTTTACAAAAACCTATCTACGGAATAAAGCACGAACTCCTTAGTAAGATTTTCAAATCACATATGGCTCAACTTCCCTCTTTCAGCTGTTTTCACATCCCACAAAAGCTGCCTATTGTCTAGAATTAGAAAAATCCTCCATTAGTCCCTAAAAATTAACTGTATTTTTATACTTCAAAATGTTTGCTAACATTGTTGCCTCTGTTTGATATGTTCTTTAATATCTGTCTCCTCCTGAGATTTTAGTCATTCTTTCTTCAAAATTCAGCTTGCATGTTCTTTTGCCTTTCATGAAGCCTTCCTAGATCTATCTCATGCAATTATTAACCGCTCCTTACTATGAGGTTCTGGGTAATTTTCTTTATACTTTCTTATATCAGGCTGTTTATTAGAATTACTTGGTTATTTGGCCAACTACTATTTTGCCCTCAACTTCTTGAGGACAAAAACAAGACTATTTTTCTCTGTAATTCCTTCATTATCCTAGTTAATTAGTTACTTCCCTAGTTATCCTAGATAACTGCCTTCAAACACAGTAAATACTCAATAAATGTTTGCTGAATGAGTGTGTGTTTTGGAACTCTGAATCCATTTTGCATTTACTGACATACAAACTTTTAGAAACCCAATCTGGAGCTAAAACAAAAGTTCAGACAGTCTTACTATAATTAACTTTTACTACTATGAATAAAAAGGAACATTAATGTCGACGATATAAAACAATACTAAATAACATCTAGTTCTTTCTTCCTTGCCACAATAAGCAAAACATTAAAAAGCAAAAGAAGAATCTGGGAGGGAGATTTGGGTCAAAGTCTGAGAGAGGGGTTGGAATATATCAGGCTTTGGACAATAAAATCTTAGTGGTGTGATCTATAAATACTTGGAAGATACCCAGACTTTTCTAGTTAGTAGCAGTTTAGAGCATGTTGTATACTTCCCTCCATACTACTCAGATCATTTACCTTGTCATACCACTTGGTGTGCCTACGACTTTTGAAAAACATCATTCATCCATCCAGTAAACTTTCACTGAGCACCCCATCTATTTTGCTACATGATCCTGATTTCAGCAAAAAACAAAATAATATAAAAAACCTAACTAGTTTGAGAAAATAAAGTTATTCAGGTGGGCTACAGAAAGGCTTAAAACATTTTGGATTTTCAGGTATCTACTGACAATAAGAAATTATGAATAAGCCAGCCATTATCCACAGGCACCCATTTGGTCACTGTCATTGTGGGTGTTTTTGTTTTCTTATCATACAATTAGGAAGCTGAACCTTAGAAGAAAAATATGTGGGGTTAGTAAGGAGTGAACAGAAAATCACCACTACCCCAGCCTACATCTCCTTTACACTACAACATAGCAAAGAGACAGATAAAAGGTAATGTGATAAACTATAGATGTTCTCCTCTGAGAATTCCAACATTTGGATTGCAGAGCAACGCAAAAAATGTCACTCAGAAAACAAAAGGCTAAAAGGCATTCAAATCTAATTTGACTCAACAATTATTTTTTCAATGCTTAGTATGATCTCCACACCCCAATCCAGGGCAGATAAAGAAGATCCTTCTGCCATTTACTAATCAAGATGACCACGTCATTTCTCTGAGCTTTAATTACCTGTAAAATAAAGGTTAAAAACACCTACCTCCAAGATAGGTGTGTGAAAATCTAGCTCTGTGCTATATTAAATTCTAAATGTGCAGATCTGGTCTTCTGGTGTTCCTACCAGACCAGGTATGACCTAGGGTTCTGGAAACATGCATATAGGTATCTTTCGATACAACATTCACTTTTGAAATCAGGCAACAGCAGTAATAATGAAAGGAAGAAACACAATAAACATTTACATTTTTAAAGCAGACTGCATTTTGCCTGGATTACTTTAATAGTGTCTTAATTGGCCTCTCTCAATTCTTTTCCACCTTATGATGCATTCCCTCCCTGTGGGCTTTTCACAAATCAGATCTGATCATGTTACCTTGCTTAAAGTCCTTTAGTGGCTTCTCTTTGCCCTTATGATAAAAACTAAAGCCACTAGACTAGGCAGTGTGGTATAGTCCATGCTTACCTCTCCAGTTCATCTTTTATCACGTTCTCTTATGCCCTCTGTGCTAGCACCGTAATAGCCTTCTTTCAGCTCCTTAAATCTGCCGTGTTACCCTCCCACCACAGTCCCCTATACACGCCATTTGCTTTACCTGGCACACTCTTCCCTTCCTCCGACCATGAGATTCTAGTCCTCCTTCAAATTCCTTTCTGAGAGAGGGCTTTTTTGGGACCCCCCCAGATGAGATCAGGCATGCTTATTATACACTCTAATAGCACCAAGTACCTTTCCTTTGTAATACTTCTCAATGCTATAATTTCATATTAATTAGGAGAGTATTTGAGTAATACTGCCTCATTGCATTATAAACTCCAGGAAGGTAGGGAGTACATATGTTTTTGTTCACTATTACATTCCCAGCATCTATTATGTACTTTTAAAGCACGTGCTTAGTAAATGTATGTCAAATGAAAAAACAAATGATCTTTACCTTCTGGCAGTCCTCCCTGTTAGCACTCTTTTTTTTTTTTTGAGATGAAACAGGGTCTTGCTCTGTTGCCTAGGCTAGAGTGGTGGCATCATAGCTCTCTGCCACCTCAAACTCTTGGGCTCAAGCAATCCCACCTGCCTCAGCCTCCCTTGTAGTTGCAACTACCACCACACTTGGCTATTTTTTCCACTCTTTTGTAGAGACAGGGTCTCACTATGTTGCCCAAGCTGATCTTGAACTCCTGGCCTCAAGTGATACCCTTGCCTTGGCCTCTCAAAGTGTTAGGATTACAGGTGTAAGCCACCACACCCAGCCAGCATTCTTATATGTTAGTCTTAGCCTTAAGTCTGTCTGTATTCCTGGATGTATTTCAATAATTAAGGATCTCTGGGAGTCTCTACGGAAAGAAATTCTGTGATAAATAGAAGAATTATTTTATAATGCAAATAATTACCACCTAATTACTCCTTTATGAAATCTGGTGATTTCCTAAACACCCATGTGTTTACTTTTGCCATAAGTGAAAGAAAATGGTAAATAGAAAGAAGACCCAGGATTTGATGTTGCAGACGACCTGCACTCAAACTTGTGTGTCAGCACTTCCAGCAATGTGACTTTGGGGGAAATATTTTTCTTGGCCTCGATTTCCTCATCTGAAAAATGGGGCTTTATTTCTTGGAGTTGTTCTGTGGTTTAAATGAAATGATACATATATAACGCTTCTAGTATATGGCACACATTAGGCACTTAAAACCTTTTCCTTGCCTATCTCTTAACATAAACAAATTCAAAAAATATGATTTATAGTTTCCTTTACATAACATCTCCCCATTATATCTGCTACAGTTGCTTCTTTTGCAACATACAAGCCACAAAAGACCCAAATGATTCACCAGCTATCTTAGTACTATGGATCACCTGGAAAATTTGACACATATATACTAAAGCCATAAAGCTCTAGAACTTTGAATTTTTTTCTTTTTAAAATTAATGAAATGAAAGAGGGGAAAAAGTACCGCATTCAAGAGTTCTATCCATTTCTGATTTAAAAATCAAGCTTTACTCAGAGCAATATCGTACCTTTATTGCCAATTATAAAGAGCATCAGAAAGAGACAGTGAGGTCAGCCAACTCGAATTTCTATAAATCCCAGAAGTAAAACTTGCCAGTTAGAGAACCCCACATACAGCTTCCATTCTCACTCTGCTCAGTCACCTCTAAGTTCCTGAGTGGTGGTGTCTCTTACAGGGGACTGAAGTAGGGAAGGGATTAGTCTCTAAGGCATTACAAATTAGTATCTGATGGTGAGCAGAGCTAAAATCAGCTCCTCTGCCCAACTGATGGTGTGGGCCTTCCCCTAAAAGAACAGCCCTCAGTCAGTGCATTATTGCTAGAGTTTTTTTACAAATTAAAGCCAGATGGATGAAATGCTGCTAGAAGAAAGTTATAAAGCCAAACAGAGAAACACTCCTTCCTCCTCTCCACCCAAAAATATTTAAGAGAATCCCCCAATTAAATTAATGGGTCACCCGTTGAATTAATTTAAAAGATAAATAAGCCAACAGCATAAAGTTGTAAAATTCCTTACTTGCTAGCTATTCTTAAACATGAAATATTATTTTAAATAAAAACAAACCTCTGTAAGTTGTACTCAGAGTTAAATGTGACTTCACTATCTTTTTTGTTATAGAAAATTTGTTACAAAACAAATTTTATGTTTCTGTTATAAAAATTTTTTTATACTTTTTTGTTCTTGTTTTTGTCAAAAAATAAAATAGCTGCCTTTTTTTAGATCACATAACAAATGGATAATGAAAGCTTCAGGTAATATAAGAAGGTATAAGGAGAAAAAGATCACTGTTGAATTTTCGTATTACATGTTATAATCTAATTTCTAGAACACTAATTTAGTTTAGGTCTACATCAGTGGTTCTCACTTGGGGCACCTTTGCCTCCCCCAACATTTAGTACCGCAAGGGGGGCATTTAGTGGGTAGAGGTCATGGATGCTGCAAAACATTCTACGATGTACAGTTCCTAACAAAGTATTAGCTTGCCCAAAATGTCAATATTACAAAGATTAAGAAATCCTGGTTTACATTATCATGTAGCTGCATTATTCTACTAGCTTGTATGTCTAGGTCTTGTCTCTTCCCTCTTTCCTAATAGCACCAGATTAGTATTCCCAAAGTGCTTTTATTACATAATTCTGCTCAAAAACTCTTCTGTTCACATAACGGCTATTCATTACCAACATACATTAAATCTAAACTTCTTAGCCTGGATAAGTCCCCTATAACCTGATTCTACCTGACCAGTAAAACCTTATCTCTTCCTGCTTTCAATTTCCATTCTAGCCAAGGCTGTAATATGTTACTGTTCTCTTCTCCTTAAACCTGCGGTCCCCAGCCCCAAGCCTCACCCCCCAGTCCATGGAAAAGTTGTCTTCCATGAAACCGGTCCCTGGTGCCAAAAAGGTTGGGAACTGCTGCTAAACATCATTTTCAACTTTGGGCTTTTGCTCATGCCATTCCATGTCAAGAATATTCTTACTCTTCTCTATCAGTTTGAACTCTTCCCATTTTCTAAGGCTTTAAAATTTACTCCTTCAAGAAACTTTTCCCATTTTTCTGGCCTACAAGGATCTCTTTCTTTCCTGAATTCCTTTATTATTATCTGTGCAATCAAATATATATTGACTTGTAACTTTATCCAATTTTTCCTGTTAAGCATTCTCATCTTCCCAATAACACTAGAACTCTCAAAAGATTAGGGGTTATGTTGCCATACTTTTTTATTTTGAGACAGGGTCTTGCTCTGTTGCCAGGGCTAGAGTGCAATGGTGTCATTATAGCTCACTGCAGCCTCAAACTCCTGAGCTCAAGCGATCCTCCTGCCTCAGCCTTCCAAGTAGCTGGGACTATAGGTGCTCGCCACCACGCCTGGCTAATTTGTCTATTTTTTGTAGAGACGGGGTCTTGTTCTTGCTCAGGCTGGTCTCAAACTGCTGGCCTCAAGTGATCCTCCTGCCTTGGAGGCTCAGCCTCCCAAAGTGCTAGGATTACAGACATGACCACTGCTCCCACCTTGTCTCCATATTACTATTTGGTGGTCTCACAAATATCTCAAACTTAATTTGTTCAAAACAGAATTATTAATCACCTTCCTTCAAATCTGCCCCCCCCAAATGATTTCCCATTTCTTAAATGGTGAAATCCAAGCTATCATTCTTGATACCCTCCCCCACACCTAATCAATTTCCAAGTCTCATTGGTTCTAACTCCCAAATATTTCTTGAATTTCTTCCTCTAAAACATCTCTCAAATTTACCTATTTCTTTCCTATTCCACTGCCACCACTTTAGTCTAGGTTACCTTCATCTCTAAAACTACCATTTTTACTCTTGCCAGCCCCCTCCATTACATTTCTCATATAGTAGCCAAAATATGATACTCTTTGAATCCATGTTCCAATGCTGTCCCTAGTCATCCCAAGTCAAAAGTACCCCTTCGCTATCTAATGATCTCTAAAACAGCACTGTGTATATAGTACCCAATTACTACAGTGCTTATTAAAGCAATTTTCAAAAGGCTTATTTACAACTTCATCCAACACTTCTGTGAAGTCTTACTTCTAGGAGTAATCGATAAATCTATATATGTCTTTGCCTCTTTTTTAAAAAACCAATTTCATCAGGTGACATTTATAAACATCCAAATAAGCGCTCATTAAAGTCACTCAGGCGAGTGTATCTTCCCAAATAGTTATTAAAAATAAAACTGACAGAACTTCTGCCTCATAATATGAGAGACTTTTGTAAAGACTCAAATATAAAGTAATACTTTTCTATGAGAGATAATTTGGGGAGGAGCTTTAATTTAGGCATATATACTATATCAGATTGGCTAGTCCATGTTAAAACTTGAAAGAAAAAAAAGCAGAAAACAGTTGCGCATCTTTTCTGCCAACTTTTTCCTATGCCTAGTAATACCATCAACCCTGACGCATTCCAAGAAAGGAAATAATTTTCCAGCTTACTCTCATTCCTTCCCAAATACATGCAATTTGTAATCAAAAAACAAAAGACAATATCTTATTTATCTGTCCTATTTTTATTCTCTTCCTTACTAATTCCTTTCCCATCTACAACACTATCCCTGATTATTGATCTTTATCACTGGAGCCAAAGTTGCTTGTTCCTACCACTGCTCTAAGTCCCTTCTTGAATGGCTCCTTATACTATAAATTACAACGAAAATTCTCGCCTAATCAAATCTTAAAACATCTTCCCACCATCCCAAAATCTAATGGACAAAGCCAGTGTGAAAAAAAAGAGGCAAATTTGATCTTTAAGCCTTCAACATATCAAAGTGTATTACTGCAAAGAGTACTTTAAGCAAAAATAGGAAACCTGATGGATACTACCTAGAAATGGGATATAGATTTCTTCTGTTTTCCGTGCTTTTATACAGGTTGAAATTATTATTAAAAAGTGGTTATATGCTATCAGTGCAACTAGTTTATCACTTGAGAAGACTTTCGTGGCCAGAGAAGACAAAAGAATCATTCACTATTAAGACAAAAATTATAAGAATATGAAATAGAAATTAAACAACTCGAGTAATGTCTTATCCATTTAATTTCTTGTTAGGCCTCAAAAAGTTTTAAAATGGACCCTGAACTAGTAAGAGGAATTTGGGTGGAAAGAAATAGCTCTGGCAGAATTGATACAAACAGGTAAATTTCCTAAGATAGAATCCTGCATCATATTCATTTAAACACTAATATCTGCTACATGTAAAGAGCTGGAGAAGAAGCTAAACTAGGAGAAATGAGTATTTCATGCTGTTTAGAACAATTAAGGAAATACAGAAATAGTGATGTATTAAAATATTTACTATTCGATACCACAAGTCGATTAAGGGGAATATGAAGTAATTTCTAAAATCAGTTTGCGTTATAACTTCAAAATAAAGTCTACTACTCCAAGACAGCAGCTGATAGAGGTCAACTTATCTGACCAAGTCAAAGATCATATGGTGGGATGGTCTCAGACTGGTCCATTACCAAGGGACAAGAGATGAAGTTTCTTCAGATGTCAGCGGGAAAAATGACTCGGCATTGCATCACACACTTAGAACCCAACAGGATTTCTTCTATGCCAACAGAGTACTGTGCCTCATAGCATGCCTTGGTGTGGTCGGGACAGTGAAATGGGCAGGAAAACCATTATTTATCTTTCACTTTCTGAACGCCTTATAAACATGCACAGTAAAATGCTCCTGATCCCCATCACAGGTAATGAAAAAACCAGATCTGTCCTTTCCTCCCCCTCCCCTTGTGTAGGTGCTTGCACCTCAGCACTGAGCCTTGGAGTTGTCTTCTCAAATCATCATTGTCCAGTGGGAAATTCACTGAGAGAAAGGCAACGCGGGCTAGGAAGTCTGTTAGCAAACAGAAATTAGTATGAAAAATATCGATCTCACCCTCCCTCTACCTTCTCACAGAAAACAAAAACAAAAGCATCCCCCGCCCTCCAAAACTTGCCCTACCATTACGAACACCACATAAGCTCTGATCGAATGTGCTTCTCAATCATCCTTTAGGCAAGAGAACACCTGGGGCGCGTTTTCGGCCCCTCATCTCTTAACCCCCGGCCAAGCCAGGCCCCTCGATTGACAGGAGGGGCTGGCCAGACGTTGGCTCCGACGGGAAAGACGGTATTATCGCCCAATCCCGCTCGCCCGAGGGGTAGAAGTAAAGTAGGGCCAGAGGTAACACGGCTTAGGTTGCGGCCAAGCCCTCCTAGGTAAGGAAAGGTAGGCAGAACCCGGCAGAAGGGGAGGCGGGAGAAGCAGCCGGGCCTAGGCCGCACCAGGCCGCGGAGTGGCCATACGCTGCTTCCCGACCGAGCCTGCGAGCCAAACCTCGGAGAAGGGGGTTATCATTACCTGGACGGGTTCCTGCAGCACCGTCATCCTTGAGACTCAGGCCCACTTTCTGCAGTGCCTCAGGCCCCCCCCCGTAGCGGCTCCGGCCCGGCCAGCCCCGGCTCATTTAAACTCACCAGCGACCGTTACCGGGGAATGGGGGAGGCCGAGCGATTGCCGAGCACCTCCGAGCGGGACACGGAAATACCCGAAGTGGAGAGATCCGAGCTGGAGCCAGACGGAAAAGCCCGAAATGGGCCGGAAATGCCCGAGGTCTGCCGGCGGAGGAGGCGACAGTTACCGGAAATGGTCGAGGACTACCGGAAACTACCGAGTCTGACCGAGCGGGTAGGTTCCTCTTCTGAGCCCCGCCTTCACCCACGCACGCCCCACCCAATCGGCCTCCCTAGAGAGGGCGACGCCCAATCGGCAACCAGCAGGCTGGGCGTGGCGTGCGGGAGCTGGAGGGGCGCGTGACGTGGCGGGGCGGCTTTCTCGATTCGCGGCTCCTCCCTCTTGGATTAATTGGTGTGCGGTAGATTAAGCAAAGGGTAAAACGGCAGAGTTTGGGGCTGACTTTAATGAATCAAGAAGTATTTGTCTGTTGAGTTCAGATCATTCATCCACTCCAGAAGTACCTACTCATGGCTTTGGGGGAAATCTGAGGAAATTGGGGAGGATGGCCACTCCAAAGAAATAAGTGGCCTCTGTCCTCAAGGAGATTACGATATATTTAAAGGAAAAGCAGTGTAATAAAGAGTGTTACATTATGTGTTGCCTGTTATAAGTGATGTAAAAATTCAGAGGAGAGGGAAATTAATTGGGATTAAGATGAGGAAGCTTTCATGGAAGGAATAAAAGGTTTAAACTGGGCTTCGAAGGGTGGGTAGAATTAGAAGAAATGAAAGTATAGCGTTTAAGTGAAGGAGGGGAAATAAGATGAGACTGGTAAGAGTTAAGGCATTAAAAGTGGAAATAGTTACTTAGGTAACCAGATCATGAAAAATCTCAAAAGGCAGGTAGACATTTTTTTTTATTCTTGATAGCAGAGGCTTTCTGGTGTATTGGAAAGAGTAAGGGATTGGAAATTCAGAGCCTGGTTTTGTTTTGTCTCTGGCACTGACTAGTTATAGGTCCTTAGGCAAATTATTCTCTGAGCTTCTATTTACTTGGTTTGAAAAAAATGACTAAGATAATTAGCTGCATTAACAGATGTGGCTGTGTCTAGCACACATAATAGGCTTTCTCAGATTTCCTTTCTGCCTCTTCTCCCCCCAGAAAAAAGAGTAAACTGGGGAACTATTAATATTTTTCAGCAGATGAGGAAAACGGGTTTTTGTCTGTGTGTGTGTTTTAAATTTATTTTATTTCAGAATATTAAAAATATGGAACGCTTCATGAATTTGCATATCATCCTTGCACAGGGGCCATGCTAATCTTCTCTGTATCATTCCAATTTTAGTATATGTGCTGCCAAAGCGAGCACTGAAAACAGTATTTGAAGGTTAATTTTCTGGTCAGGATTTCTCTAGGCTAGATGTGGGACTCATATTTACTCTATTGTGTGGAAATTTCCCTTTCTGGTTAGCATTTTTTATGCAGATGAAATTTAGTTAGAATGGGTCACTACCTTCCTTTGGGTGACATTGGAGGGAAGTCTTTTCTTTTTTTTCACACCCCTGACGGAGCTATACCGTATCCTTCTCCACCAACCATCTCTAGTCACTGCGTTAGGTACTTTTTTCCTTCTTTTTTCTTGCTTAAGTACTTATAGCCCCGAGAAGGGGCTAAAGTGATTTTTGGCTGCCTTATGCCCTATTCTTTTAGCAGGATTATGCAGGGTGGATTAGAGTGGGAATAGACTTTGTCGACCTAAATAAGGAAATTGAAGCAAAGTCAATATAGGTAGAGAGTTTACTTGAGCCAAGGTTGAGGACTGTAGCCCAGGAAACACTGGGAAGGGCTCCGGAGAACAAAGGTGGGACTCAAGTTTTTAAAGAAAAAAGGATGAATCAGGAGAGGAGGCAATCACAAAAGTTGTTTTTCAGGAATTCCCATTTGTTTCAGAAATAATATTGATTTGTGATTGGCTATACATTATTGAGCTATAGGGTATGAGTTATGGTGTACAGCATATGGCATTATTAGTTTAATTTATGGTTACTTGGTGGTGACACTCAGTCTAGAGTCCACATAGCAGATAGCTTCAAAATAATTACTTACTTCAAGGGGGAGTGAGACATGACTGCTGTCTCATTTTAATGCCTCTCTAGGTCTGATAATTTAAAGGGGGCTTACATTCCCCAGATAAAAAGTTTATTTTCTTTCTGAACTTTTATGTTGATCTGTATAGTAACTGCTAGCTATTTAAAGTTTAATTAGTTAAAATCAAATGAAATTTAAAATGAAATTCTTCAGATGCCCTAGTCACATCGCAAGGACTCAGTAGACATACGTGGCTAGCGACTACTATACTGGGCAGTCACACAGACATAGAAAATCACCAGTATTGGTTTGAGTAGGGCTGAAAGATGCAAGATGGCTTCACTCACCTGTGTAGGGCCTCTGTGCTAGCTGTTGGCTGGGTCCCTCAGTTCTCTACATGACCTTTCTCTTCACATTGACCTCTCATCAATCAATCATCTAGGCCCAGTTTCTTTTTTTTTTTTTCTAAAGCCAGTCAGATTTATCAGTGGGGGGTCGAATACCAATTTTAGTGACACTAATGTTAATAAGTTCTCATAACCCACTATCATCAGACCAGCCGAGCCCCAGTTTCTTGACCTGGTGACTGGCAGCCAAGGGTATGAAAATGGAAGCTGTGAGGCCTCTTAGGACTAGGCCTATAAGGTAAACACCATCACTTGTTATTGGTCAAAGTAAGATACAGTGCCAGCTAAGAGTCACCAGAAGGAGAAATAGACTTCCTCTCTTGATGGAAGAAGTGGCAAGTGACACTACAAAAGGCATCTGCATTCAGTGGGATAGTTGGAAACAATCTACCATACCAGGTATGAGACAAGAGAATCTGATAGTGGGAATGGAAAGAAAGGGATGGGTAAGGATATTACTGTTAAAATTTCACCCTGAGCACAGTACCCCAGATTTATTCTGATCAATTCAGACTTTGGTAAGACTATTCCTTTTATTATCTGGACACTTCTGTCGTTGACCGAAAAGGATGAGGCTGAGGCAAAATTAATATAGAGAGTTTATTTGGGCCAAGGTTGAAGATTGCAACCCAGGACACACTTCCAAATTGCCTTGGGGAGTGCTCCAGAGAACAAAATAGCAGCTCAAGTTTTTAAAGAAAAAAGGACGAATCAAGAGAAGAAAGCAATTACTAAAGTTTGTCAGGAATTCTCATTGGTTTACAGAAATGACGTTGGTTAGTGATTGGCTATACATTGTTGAACTACAGGGCTTATTGCTTTTTTTTTTTTTTTTTGAGACAGAGTCTCACTCTGTTGCCCTGGCTAGAGTACCATGGCATCAGCCTAGCTCACAGCAACCTTAAACTCCTGGGCTCAAGCAATCCTCCTGCCTCAGCCTCCCGAGTAGCTGGGACTACAGGCATGTGCCACCATGCCTGGCTAATGTTTTTCTATATATTTTTAGTTGTCTAGCTAATTTCTTTCTATTTTTTTTAGTAGAGACGGGGTCTCGCTCTTGCTCAGGCTGGTCTTGAACTCCTGAGCTCAAAAGATCCGCCTGCCTCGGCCTCCCAGAGTGCTGGGATTACAAGCATGAGCCACCGCGCCTGGCCCATATTGCATTTCGTGGCTACTTGGCCTCAGTTAGTCTAGAGCCTGCATAGCAACTGGCTTCAAGAGGTAATTATTTAGCTCAAGGGGGAGTGAGATGTGACTGCTAGTACATTTTAAATGCCTTTCTGGGCCTGATCATTTAAAGGGGCTCACATTCCTAAGATAAAAAGGTTTTTCTTTCTCACTATTCAAGTAGATTAAAATTGGCCAGGGCAGTGGCTCACTCCTGTAATCCTAGCGCTTGGAAGGCTGAGGTAGGAGGATCACTGGAGACCAGGAGTTCAAGACCAGCCTGAGCAATATAGCAAAAAACAGAAAAATTAGTGGGATGTGGTAGCACACACCTGTAATCCCGGCTACTTGGGAACCTGAGGTAGGAGGATCCCTTGAGTCCAGGAGTTTGAGGTTACAGTGAGCTATGATGATGCCACTGCACTTTAGCCCAGGAAACAGAGCAAGACCCTGTCTCAAAAAGATAATAATAAAAATAGACTAAAGTTATATTTACATTTTTTTAGCAGCCACATGATACTGTTTGCTCATGCTAAACTTGTGGTCATTTTGCAAACTCAGCTTCTTTTTAGACAATATGCTGCCAACCCGGCCGGGCGTGGTGGCTCACGCCTGTAATCCTAGCACTCTGGGAGGCCGAGGCGGGAGGATTGCTTGAGCTCAGGAGTTCGAGACCTGCCTGAGCAAGAGCGAGACCCCGTCTCTACTATAACTAGAAAGAAATTAGCCAAACAACTAAAAATAGAAAAAATTAGCCGGGCACGGTGGCACATGCCTGTAGTCCCAGCTACCCGGCAGGCTGAGGCAGGAGGATCGCTTGAGCCCAGGAGTTTGAGGTTGCTGTGAGCTAGGATGACTCCATGGCACTCTAGCCCAAGCAAGAGAGTGAGACTCTGTCTCAAAAAAAAAAAAAAAAAAATGCTGCCAACCCAAGTCTTATACTTGTATAGTGGATTTTTGTAAATCTAAATGTAGGAATTTACCATAGAGGATACATAAAGATGATACTTTATGTGTAAAAATGTGTATCTAGAGTCAGCATTTAAAGAGTCTGTGAGCCTTGGCACTCTGGCTCATAGGCTTAGAATTTGCCTAAAGCTGTTTTTTTTAACCTAAAAAAGAGCATCTCTTTTCTGTGTGTTGTTCATCAGACTGATACATCTGTTGTGGTTTTCTACTCATCCACAGCAAGACCATGTTGTTTGAAGTACTTTGAGATGGGGCATTTTAGAGCATTGTTACTTCCTTCTCTGTTCCTGATTGATCTACTTAAACTCATCATCTATCCACCACTTGGGCATCCTGCTGTCTTCCATTATCCAATATATTTAGCTGGTGAGTGGAGCTGCGTTACAAAAAGCGTTATTCCAAAAAGGATAAATTGTTTCTTCTCCTTAGCCTATTTCTTAGTCTACTCATATTCAGTCCGATTTGGAGGCTGGCATTTAGGGAACTATTCACATAGCTAGATGTGGTACCATTAGCAAGATGCAGGTCCCACTGAAACATAGCTCAGAGTAAGTGAACTCTTCTTCTGAATTCCTTCAGGCCTCCTTGTCCGTACACTTCATTTTGTCCCGTTGCATGAGGTCTTATATCCTCCTTATGTCACCTTGTGCCTCCCCCGCCCCTTTGCCCCCCACCGTGTTTCCTCCTCCCTCTTGGCCAAATCATCCCTTTCCTTTGGTTTCTCTAATGACACAGTCTCTTGGCTTTCCTCCTACCGCTCTGTTCGTCATCAGTTTCCTTTGCAGCCCCTCTGCCAGCCCCTTTAATGTTAGAGTACTTCAGGGGTCTGTTTTGGCCACTTCTTACCCTACACCTTCTTCCTAGGCAAACCTCTCCATGCTTGTGGCTTCAGTTTCTCATCTACAAACTGTCCCCAAAACTTGTATCTCCAGCCAGACTGCTTCGTAGAGCTCCAGACCCAAATGCCTAACTGCCAACTGGACATCTCTACCCGGATGTTCCACATGTACTTTCTTCAGAATGGAATCCCTTATTCTCCATACTTAAAATATTTCCTCTCCCAGTTTAAGACATCACCATCTTTTCCATGGCCCAAACCAGAAACCACTCTTTTCCTTTCACCCTCGAGGGGAGGTAAAATTTCTCCTTTACCTTCTTAGGGTTTCCAGCTGTGCTTAAGAATTAAACTGACATAAGACAGATCAACAGGAGAAAAGCATACAAATTTTATTTAGTAATTTCTACATGTACATGGGAGCCCTCACAGGAAAAATGAAGACCCTAAGAAGCAGTTAATGCCCAACGCTTATATACCAGGTTGGACAAAGAGTAGCACATTGTGAAAACGGAACAGAACAAAGGGATGTGGGCTTGGTCAGTTCATTATGGAAAAATGACTAGGAGGCTAAGGGTTAGTTTAAAAAGGTTTGTACAGATTTCTCTCAGCCTCAACTCCTCATCTGTGGTGATAAGAATGTCTTTCTCCTGGTATAGGGAGGGCACCTTCACATGGGAGCTTTATCTCTTCCTTTTAGGAGGAAAAAGGAAGGCCAGAGTGCCCTTCTGTGGTTTTTCAAGTGCCTTTGACTCAAAACAATCAATATGCTGAAGTGGCATATCTCGGGCACATTTCGATTCTCTACAACCACAACGTCTAGTTACAAAGACCTACCAATTTTACGTCCTAAGTATCACTTCATGTTTCTTCCTTCCTTAGTCCAACCTACCACCAAAAATAAGTCTGAGCGCATCAGAACTCACCTCCCTAACCAACCCTTTCACTTATCTTACCAGGACCTAAGAGGGTTGCTACCTGCCTCTTTATTCAGCCTTATCTCGCCCATCTCAACTTTATAGTCCACGCCGCAGCCCCACAGAATTTCTGGACGCACTCTCTTGCCTCAGAGGCCTTGCTTATACCGCTCTCTCTGTCCAGAACACTCTTAATTCCACTCTTGACCTGGTTATCCCTGCTGATTCTCCAGATGTGCTTCTTCTAGGCCTTTTTGGGCCCACTGGAATTGGTTGGCTATTCCTGCGGTTGCGCTAGTGCGACCAGACTTGTCATTTCTCTCATCACCCTTGACTGTAATTACTTAAGTATCCATTTCCTGTCTAGCCTATAAGCTCCACGAAGGCAGAAGCCCTGTCTGCCTTGTTCCCTGTGTATTCGCGCACCTAGTACAGTGTCTGGTACACAATGGATACTCATTCTTATTTGCTTAACGATTAAATAGAATAAACTCATTCTTGCAGTGAGCTATGATGACGTCACTGCACTCTAGCCATGTGACAGAGACCCTGTCTCAAAAAAAAAAATAAAAATAAACTCATTCCGTTCTTATTATTTTTTGTTTTTTGATTGATGTTACAGACTGTGTCCCCCCCAAATTCATATATTAAAGCCCTAACAGCCAGTGTGGCTGTATTTGGACATGGGGTCTCTACAAAAGGAATTAAGGTTAAACGAGGTCATAAAAGTGGGGTCCTGTCTGATGGGATTAGAGTCCTTATAAGAAGAGGCACTGGGAAGCTTGATCTCTCTCTCTGCATGTTCACCAAGGAAGGGTCATGTGAGGACACAGGGAGAAAGCTGACATCTACAAGCTGGGAAGAGAGTGCTCACCAAAAACTCATTTGCCAGCACCTTGTGCATGGACTTCCAGCTTCTGTGAGAAAATAAATTTTTGTTATTCAAGTCACCCAGTCTGTGGGTATTTTGTTATAGGAGCCCAGGCAGACTCCTATTTATGTCTTGTCTTCCTAAGGAAAGGGCCAAACCTTATATTTCTCTATATTCTTTGAAAAGCATCACATGATGCTTAAAAAATAATTGAGTGATTAATGTGGAAGCATTTATACATATTACTCCTTCTTCCTAAAGTATTTTTCCTTTGCTCATTTTATTTTATTTTTTTGAGACAGAGTCTTGCTCTGTTGCTTGGGTACAGTACCATGGCTTCAGCCTAGCTCACAGCAACCTCAAACTCCTGGGCTCAAGTGATCCTCCTGCCTCAGCCTCCCGAGTAGCTGGGACTATAGGCTCATGCCCCCACGCCTGGCTAATTTCTTCCATTTTTAGTAGAGACAGGGTCTCACTCTTGCTCAGGCTGGTCTTGAATTCCTGAGCTAAAGCAATCCTGCTGCCTCAGCTGCCCATAGTGCTAGGATTACAGGCGTGAGCCACTGAGCCTGGCCCTCTCTTACTCTTTGACCAGCTAAATTCTACTCATCCTTCAAGCCTTAGCCTCAATATCACATCCTAAGAGTATTCCCTATCCTACCTAATCTAAATTATCACCATCTTTGCTCTTTTCTTTCATAGTATGTATGGTAACTTTTATTATATTTCTTTAATATTAATATAAGCTCCATGAAAGTAGGGACCTTGGCTTACCATGGTGTCCCTATCACCTAGCACAGTGCCTTGTACAAATATTATAAATATATTAAAATATTATAAATATGTAAATCTTTTTGGAATATCTTATGATTGAAGACTTGACCACTTAATTTTATCTCATTGATCTAAACTTGATGGTTTTTGACTTTCCCTTTCTTGACCCAGAGAACATACTGGTCTTGCATGTAAGTCCTTAAGGGATTTATTTCATTTTTGTTTTTGTGTTTTCTTTTTTTAGTTCTTTTCTTCTCTTTTGTTTTTTGCTTTTGTTTTTTTAGTCCTTCAGGGATTTACAGTCACGGCAGTGTCTGAAGTGTTGAGGCTAATCAGAAAACGCATCTTGGTCTCTTGGTTGAGATGAGTTCTGAGATGCGCTAAATGGCCTATGGCTAGGAGGGCCAGGACTGACCGGAAGGCACAGAGAAAGAAACTACCTGGGTCCCAACTTATGGTGGTTCCACTTACAATTTTTTTACTTTCCCATGGTGCAAAAGCCATATGAATTGAGTAGAAATTGTACTTTGAGTACTCAACCTATTTTTCACTTTCAGTATAGTATTTAATAAAGGACATGAGATATTCAATACTTCTATTATAAAATAGACTTTGCATTAGATGGTTGTGCCCAACCGTAGGTTAAGGTATGTGTCCCGCGCATGTTTAAGGTAGGCTTGGCTAAGCTATGATGTTCAGTATGTTAGGTGTATTAAAAGCATTTTTGACTTATGTTATTTTTAACTTACGATGGGTTTATTGGGAGGCTAGGAGCACCGGTAGTAAAGGCAAGGATGCACTGTATGCAGATTAGCTTGATTGCAGCAGAGGCTGAGTACCCTTGGTTGAAATGGTGGTGTTGGAAGAGCTGATAAAAACCTCTGGGTTCCAGGCTGATAACTTTAGATTTGACAAAATAGACCCAAGGAACTGCTGGTGATGATTGAGCTGGGGAGTTACTCATGAGAATGGAATTTGAGAAAGATTACGCTAACAGCTGAGGATTATGCTAATTGGAAGAGAGAAAGACTAGGGGCTGAGAATGCAGCAGAGCGGCTGCTGGGGAGTCTAGGCAGCTCTAAATTTCCATTATTCCAGGATCCTAGATGGTTGAATCTGAAAAAAGATAGAAAATTAAAATAGTTCTGAGTTACTAATTTTTTTTCTTTTTTTTTTTTTGAGACAGAGTCTCACTCTGTTGCCCAGGCTAGAGTGCCGTGGCGTCAGCCCAGCTCACAGCAACTTCAATCTCCTGGGCTCAAGCGATCCTCCTGCCTCAGACTCCCGAGGAGCTGGGACTACAGGCATGCGACACCATGCCCGGCTAATTTTTTCTATATATTTTTAGTTGTCCAGATAATTTCTTTCTGTTTTTAGTAGAGACGGGGGTCTCGCTCTTGCTCAGGCTGGTCTCGAACTCCTGAGCCCAAACTATCCTCCCGCCTTGGCTTCCCAGAGTGCTAGGATTACAGGCGTGAGCCACCGCGCCTGGCCTGAGTTACTAATTTAAAATAAAAAATATTATTATCCAATTCCTTCTCTTGAAGGCATTTGGATTCTAACCAGAAGGCTGCTTGCTAAATACAGACTTAGAACCAAAAGAATAAATTGAACGATCTTACTGGCTATTGTCTCTTTTTCCTCAGAAGGGACATATACACCTGACTGCTAGATAAAAAAATATGTGTACCATCTTGAGTGGATGCTCACCAAAGAATAGGTTCTTTGTTTCTCCCTTTTCTAGCCAGGTTCTAGGCGGATGTTCATTCTTTTCTAGATAAGTTGCAATTTGATTAAACACAGACTCGATTATATTCTAGTATTGAGTATGCACCATAGTTGCCTTGAATAGAGTTTGTTGTTTGTTTGTATGTGTTACGAATATGCTCTGGGAGATAGAGGATGTGCAAATCAGCCTATGGCTAGGAGGGCTAGGGTTTACTTAGATGAGAAATGTCCAAAGGTCAGTTGAAAATGTGAAGCTTGAACAATTTGAGAAAGAACTTGGGACTGGAAATACAGATTTTTCAGGCAGACGTAAATACATTCTTTTTTGTTTATGTAATGCTTTGTAAAATCTTTGTCAGACTATTCAGCATCATATTAAAATTATGTATTTATATATTTGTATCCTCCACACCTAGACAAGTGAGCTCCTTGGGGCCAGGCATCTTATTCATCTTAGTAAAAGTACCTGCATACTTTAGGTGCTCAATAAGTGTTAGTTGAATGAATGAATGAGCGTAATCTGGATTAAAGGAGGTAAAGGAGAGGAGGGTCAGTGGTGGAGCTTTGTTGTACCCAGAGAGACTATCACTGGATCTAGCCACAGGGAAGTCACTGGTGTTGTGCTAGGGAGGAAGTCAGAATTCAAGAAGTAAAAGAGGCAGGCGGCAGAAAGGGAAACCGAGAAAAGAGAATCATCTTTAGCATTAAAAACACATCCTCAAATGCTGAGAAAAA
>RJWJ010029878.1:0-20296 GCA_004363605.1 Indri indri | reverse complement strand
CACCTCTGAGGGACTTAAAAATGAAAAGCCACATAAATTCTCTTCCTTAAAAAAGAGCCATTTCAAAAGATTTTCTTTAATATCATAAAATATTTTCATGGACAAGTGAGCTAGCAAACACACATGCACCAATGTGCCTTTTGACAAGAGTACCCCCTACCCCGACTCCCACACCAAGGTGGACATGAGCTTGGAGAAATGAATACAGCAGACGGAACGGATAGAAGAAAAAAAAATCAGTAAAAAGGATGGAATATAACTTTGTGCTTGGTTATTTTCCTATGTCACAACAAAACAAGACATTTTGGTGCAAATAGTTAATTTTTCCTCTTTTCCATTTAAGTCTGGTGGAGAAAAAAATACTTTTTCTATAATAAAATATGTAGTTTTTTGGTTTTTAACGTAACTTTTTTTTTTTTTCTTTTTTGCAGAAAATAATTTTGTAAACTGTCACTTCGCGGGCAGGGAGGCTCGATGCCACATGGGCCTCAGCTCGCCCGTGGAGGCTGAGAGCTGAAACTAAACCCGGGCAGGAGACGGGGGACAGCGTAGGGCGCAAGGCGGGACGCGGCATACAGGGCGAGGGCGGCCGAGCAGGGCGGGCTAGAGGTCACTCTCGCCGTACAGCGCCGTGGAAAAGGACATGTAGTCCAGAGCACCGGGCACGGCGTCGTGGCCAGTGTAGGGGGCCATCCGCGCGATGCAGTACTCGGCCTGGTCCGGCGGCAGCTCACGGCGAAGCTCGTCCACGGTGATGTAGTTCTGCGGAAAGAGCGTGGTCAGGGCGGCCGTAAAGCGGCGCGGCATGGTGCGGCACGGCCGCAACGTCTGGCGACCGTAAACCAAACGCTGCCGTCCCCGTTTTCGCTCCCTCCTGGTACTTCTTCGCACGTGTGGATAGACACATCCACACGTATACGTGTACGCCATGTATCTTAAAAATCAAATCGTGTTGTCCAGTCTCTTTCCACGCTAACTCGATATGCTAATGACACCTAAAATCTCATGTGTCACACTGGTCTGCAATCGTCACGTGCTGGAGCAATAGTGCACACTCTGGTGGGACTTACAGATTCCTGGGGGGAGGGGGGGGCTCACACTCACTCCTTGCGCTCTCTGGATGCCTCGGCCATAAAGTCTGATTGTAATGAGCCCTCTGGCAGATTAAGATGACCTTCCAGGTTTGGACATCACTGCGGTGACAGCATCCAAAATCTGACCAGGCTTAACCACGTAGCCTTGCCCCACCCGGGTGGCTCAGCCTGGGGCTCTGCCTTCCCGCTCCCCTTTGAGCTTGCCCACCGTAGGTATAACTTGGAAGCTGCTGCATTTTAGGAGCCTGAGGGTCCAGGAAAGCTCATTCTGTGTCTCTGACCCACAAGGTCGGCCCCTGGCCCTATGCCCTACCTCTGCCAGAGTCCCCTAGGAACCAGCTTAAGAGAGGGTGGGCTGCCACCACCAACCCAAAAGTCAGGAGACCAGGCCCCCATCTGGGGGACTCAGTCTTCCTCCTCTACGAAATGAGTCACTTCAACTAGATGGTCTGAGGATCCAAGGTGCTAGGAGTCAAATGAGAGTGTCCTTGAACCTTGACCTTTGTTAGGTTCTGCCTTTATTCCCTTATAGATTAAGACATTTCAGAAATTATACTTCCTATTGGGGTTGTGCTTCTATAACAATCTTTTCAGTTATGAAGGAAGGATGGCAAGTGGGTTATCCTATGAATTTTACAAAAAGGAAACCCAGTCCCAAGTCACTCCCCACCCCAACTTCCTCTGGACACTCTTTTGAGTCTTTTCTATAACATTAGAGAGATCAGATCCCTGGGCTAGAGCTGGTTGTGGGTCTGAGGGACATCCAGGTCCACCAATGACCATCTCAGACAGAGATTTGGCCTCCCTTAGAGACAGCCTGTCTGCATCCCTCCTGCTTTTCCATTGCAAGCTGAGGCACTGCCGGGCACTGGGGAAATTTGGAAACCCAAAGCAGACCACTGCTCAGGGTAGAAAAATGAGAGAGACATGCTTCCCACAGTCCATGTCTGTGCAAGGGTGACGTCCCAGGGGTTCTCAGATGGACTTCCACAGTCCAGTCACACACCCACATCACTCTACTGTCCTCCACCAGCTGTCCTTTCGTCACAACTATGAATAAGTCCCTCACCGGTGTGCAGTGCCCCTGGCAGGGGACTCCCTTAAGCTAATTCTGTGTCCTGGTCCCTTAGCTGAGCTCAAGGCATTACAGAAATGGGTAGAGGTGGGCAGCAATAACAGGTACCCTGGGACCCTTGAAGAAGAGCAGTCGAGGAGCTCGTGTCCCAGCCCTCCCCCTCTGGATCAGCATCCAGCCAGCGCCTACCATCCCGGCACAGTGCCCATGTCCTGGGAGACTCACCTTGTCCCCGGCCAGGATCTTGAAGGAAGCCATGACCTGGTCTGCCGTATCTGTGTCGGCTGTCTCTCGGGACATGAAGTCGATGAAGGCCTGGAATGTCACTACCCCTAGGCGGTTGGGGTCCACAATACTCATGATGCGGGCAAATTCTGCCTCTCCCTGGAGGGAACAGCCAAGCCCAGACCCATCAGCCCCTGGCCTGTTGGGAATATCTCATATGGATCTGAAGACCCTGGAGGCTCAGACAGCCTGTGGCTGGAAAAAGGAGGCACAGCAGCCCCCTGATCTAACCCTAACCGGGGCTGTCCTGAGGGTATGACAGGGACACACCACCCAACAGTGGAGACCCAGCTGAGGGTTTCCCATGGACCAAATAATAATGCTGATAATAATTATAATAACAATGATAATGATGGCTAACACCTACATATCACATACTATATGCCTGGCATCATTCTAAGTGCTTTATATATTTTAATTCGTTTAATTCTCACAACTATATGAGGTAGGGATCTTATTATTTTCGTTGTACAGATGAGAAATTGAGGCCCAAACAGGCTAAGTGATTTGCCCAGGGTCACACGGCCAGTAAGTAGCAAAGCTGGGATTTGAACTCGGCCAGTCTGGCTCTAGAATGTATTTTCTCCCCACCACACTGTATTTCCTACATGCCAGACATGTGCCCAGCACTTGTGCAAGTTCCTTCAATTAACCCTTGTAACAGTCCTATAGGGTGTCCCTCACTTCACCTGAGGCCACAAGCTGGTGACAGCAGGCTGGGATTTACTCACAGGTCCACCATGTCCAGCCCCAAGCCCCTGCCCTGCACTGGGCAATCTGTGGGCTCTGCACTTGGCACAAGGCCCAGGAGTCACCTGACTGCCCTGCTCGGAAAGTTTGCTTGAGGGGGCCAGACCAAGGTGGTCGGGGGGCCTGGGACAATGGCAAGGCAGTGTGGGCCTGACTGGAGCCATCACCAGGGTGGAGGGAGAAATCTGAATTCCCATGTCCCGTGTGAGATGAAGCAGAGCCAACCCCAAACCCAGAGAGTCCAGGACTGCCAGTACTTCCTGCCAGCCTCGGGGTGAGCCCAGCCACCCACGGCGGGAGTGAGAAGCCCCGTCTCCACTGTAAGTACCAGAAGATGAATGGCATGGAGACCGAGGTGAGAAGGCCAGGCCTCCCCAACACAGGCCATGGCTGGGCCCGACTTTCAGGGAGCATCTTCCCCAGGGACCAGAGACTCGAGGCTCCTCCGTGGAGGGCCTCCAGCCTGCCACCGTGCCACTGCTAGGACTCGGCCTCTCCCGCCAGCTGGCTCCTCCTCACCAGGGCAGGCAGAGCGTGGGGTTTACGTTACCATGTTGTAACCCATGGAGATAAGGCAGGCGCGGAAATCATCCGTGTCCATCATGCCTGTCTTCTTCTGTGGGGCAGTGGCACCGAGACACAAGGAGGGTCAGAAAGGCGGGAGGAGGAAGGGCCGGCCCGGGGCCAGGACAGGGCACAGACGGCCAGAGGGGAGGATGAGGGTTACGGTTTGGGGGACATGAAGGAGGGAAGGAACATGGAAGAGTAGACGCAAATACACATCCGGGGGGAAACATCCACGGGAAGGAAGAAGACAGAGCAGGGAGATGCAAAGATCCGTCCACAGGATGAGGAGCGGCCAGGAGAGAGGAGGGCCGGCACCAGGCAGGTTCCCAGGAAAGACGAGCGAAGGCAGAGGCCAGAGGATGGAGCAGTGGGAAGAGGAGCCCGACGCAGGGCGGGCAAGGACGGCAGGAGAGACGAGCCCCACGGCCCACAGGAGGGGGACAGGGAGATCCAGACAGAGAGAAGAGAAAAAGGAAAAACGCGTTATTTCTCGCCCCAGATGCCACCCTGAGCATGCTCCATGCAGGAGGCAAGTACCTGGGGGTCGTTGCCAATATCATAACCCAAGCTGATGAGGCAGGCTTTGAACTCCTCGGGACCCAATGTGCCGGAGTGATCCTGGGGCCGCGGTGCGCCAGGCAGCGAGCCATGCGGTGCCAGGGAGGTGGAGGCCGTGAGGGGCATGCCCCGGGGAGGGTGGCGTGTGTAGGGAGACACGGGCACAGAGGCATGCGGGTGGGAGGGTGGGGGCGGGGGAGGAGGGGAAATAAAAGTGCACATGGTTAGACACATGGACGAGGTTCCAGGGTGTGCCCTCTCCCAGCACACACAGCTCTGCTCCGGGAAACAGGGCCAGAGCGGAGCGCCACGAGCCATGAGGGCGAGCAGTTCCCCCAGGAGTGCCCCAGCCCAGCCCGCCTTCCCCAGGGGCTCCCCCCGCCCAGGTGCCTGGAGGGCCGTGAAGCAGGCAAGGGAGGTGGGCAGCACCTAAGCCCATGCCCCCCAACCCCATGGCCACCCCCAAGCCCCAGGGCACTGGGAAGGGGCAGCCCACTAACGCCCATCCTGTCTGGAGCTGGGATGAGAACCCAGGACAGCGGCTGACATCCTCGGCAGAGTGGCCCAAAGGCTGCCGGAAGGAGGGCAGGAGTCTCTGCTCCTCCATCCCCTGGGGCAGAGGTGTGGGACAGTCCCCACAGCCGGGAGACAGCAAGCCTTCACCTGAGGCTTGATTCCTCAGGGCAGGCAAGCAAGGGTCAGGGGTACGACGTCTCTCTCCACCCACAATATGAGTGCTTGCCAAGAAAGCAGGAAGCTCATGGGACACCAGGACAGGCTTTCCAAGGCCGGCTTCATGGGGTGCACCGAGTCAGGGCAGGCTGATGGCAGCTCCCCAGCCCCTACACTTACACGGCAGCCCACACCCTGGGCGGGCATTGCCCTCCAGGGCCCTGGGGCAGAGGCTGGGGGCTGCTGCGCTCAGCAAGCGCCAGGGTGGGGCTCACCCGGTCAAAGTGGTTGAAGGAGGCCCGAAACTCGCTCATCTGCTCCTGGCTGATGCCCTTGGCGTCCCGGGTCAGGATCTGGTTCTCCACCTCGTTGATGGTCCTGGCGATGGTGGTGAGCAGCTGCTCCCAGCCCACGCGGATGTGCTGCGGGCAGTCAAGGGGCCTGTCAGCAGAGGGGCTCCAGGCTGCCCTGCCCACTCCTCCCCCAACTGTCCGAATGGCCAAAGCCAGCAAACCTGGCCTTCCCTCTGGATTCTCAGTGTCACCAGCTGGAGAAGTCGGACAAGGACAACCTCCTAGGGCAGGGGACCCTAGATGGTGAAGGGGCAGGGTGGTGGCCTCTGCCTGGGGCAGCAGAGAGAGCAGGGCTTGCCAACAGGTGTAGGGTCAGGAAGGAGGGCAGATCCAGTAGCAGGAGAGCCTAATGGACACTGACTGACACACACACACACAAGTGTGCACATACACTCCTGCACACGCATACTTTCACGGTCAAAACAAGCAGTCGTTTAGAAAACAGGTGCCTAAGCCAGTGTTTGGAGCCCACCAGCACCCAAATAACCAGGGGTGCTTATTAAAAATTGAGATTCCTGAGCTGTACCTCAGAACTAGTGAATCAAATTCTGGGGATGGGGCCTAGAAACGTGAAGTCCTAACAAGTCCCTTGGGAAATCCAGAAGGCACTGAAGATGGAAGAGGCAAAGCTTCAGGGGTGACGAGAAGTGAGTTTATCCTCCTACGATAACCAGCTTCCTTGGAAGACGGGTAACCACGCCCACCCCCACCCTGGGGGAGAACAGAAGGGACACAGGCCCCCTCCTGGAGGCACAAGGCCAGCCCACCCACCTCCATGGTGTAGTTGGTGTGCTTGTTGTCGAAGATGAGCGCCTCCTGGATGAGCTGGTGGTCACCCTCCAGCTGGTCGATCTTTGGCTTGTAGTTGACGATGCTCTTCTCGTACTGCCGCAGGTGGCTGAGCTGGTCCTCCAGGGTCCCGTGCATCTCGATGGAGATCCTCCCGATCTCCTGGTCATTCGGAAGAAGGAACCTTGTCAGACCACCTGTGGGGTGGGGACTAGGGTCCCTAAGGTCACTGGCTAACTCTCAGATGATTCTTGGTTCCCCTCCCAGCCCTAGGGAGGCCATCACTGGTAATTACAAAGGCACATTTAGCATGAGTGCTCCGTGGTGTGGAAACAGCATCACAAAGGTGTGAAGCAAGCACTGCTCTCATTGGATGAAACACCTCCCCCTCTCAGGCACCTGTCAGCCTCAGGGAGGGATGCAGGGTCAGTGGCTAATCTAAATGTTCACTCCTTTGCTTGCTATTTAAACCCCCTTCCCAAGCCTTGTTCCCTAACATAGTCATCGCAGGGACCCACTGAGCTAGGACCCTCACAGCACAGCACGCCTGGCTCACCCCCTCAGGGGCCATGTTCTCGCTCCTGCCGCTCTGCCCCTTGGGGTGCTCACCCTGGCCACCTGATCCCACCCACCCCGCAGGCCAGGCCAAATGCTCATTTCTGTCTGACATTCATCCACGCAAACAAACCTCGCTTGTCAACGCACTTTCTGTCCTCTCAACTCAATCCAGCAGATGTTTCCCGAGTGGCCACTAAGCACAGTATGTGGGGGGCAGGGGTGGCACACACAAATGTGAACTTGCCATGGTCTCTGCCCTCAAGGAGCTCAGGGCCATGTGCTAGCCGGAGCACTCCTCTAGCTAGCCCACACAATTCAGCAATAAATCCTACACTTGACTGGGGTTCGGTTCTCTCTCTAGGGAGATCATCCTCTTAGCCCAAGCTCATCGCTCAGGAGAAGTAAGGGAGGAAGAGGAGGCCTGGTCAACGAGAGCCACCCAAGGGACCAAGCTGAATTGGCCACTCAGGGCCGACCCTCCTGTGGGACTGTCATATGTGGCTCCCTGGCTGTCCCTGTGTCGGTCTTTGCTCCCATATTAGATACCGGGATGAAGCCTTCAGGCCTTCCCTGCAGAGGCCTCTATACCCCTTTGCAGCACAGCAGACCAGGCCTGGGCTCAGGACCTCAGTCCTCCTGGGTCCCACCCGGAGAGACAGGCAACCTGGCTGGGATAGAGCTGGGGTGGGGTGGGAACCCTGAGCTCGACTCCCCAGGGCGGGACCCACCTCCATCTTGGTCTGGATCCAAGGCCCGATAACATTGGCCTGGGCCCCGAACTGCTTGCGTAGCCTCTCATTGTGCTGCTGGCGGGCGTGCTCCTCTGTCAGAGCCTGGTCCCTCCGTGGCACCAGCTGCCGCACCTGGGGTGGGAAAAACCATGGGACTCTGGGGATGGGCCAGCCACCTGCCCGAGGAGGAAATGTAGGACCCCCATGGGGAAGGAGCCAGACAGCAATGGAACAGGAGTAAAGATGTTGACCTGTTCCAGAAACTCAATCATTCACTAGCTAGACACACAATGAGTGTTTACTGTGTGACAATTTAAAACATGAAATCAACAAAAATCAATCAACAAAAAAAAGACAAAAACCCTGCCCTTATGAAACTCACGTGGTCCCATTTGCCATTGATCTCCTGAGGCGTAATGGTTGTGTAGGGGTTGGTGCCCGCCATGTTGACGTGGTAGGTCTGGACGATCTTGGACACCTCGTTGTGGATGCCCAGGATGGCCAGGCGCTCCTTGTCGGCATCGGGGAGGGTGGCCTTGAACTGCTCGTGGGCTGTGGTCAGTCCCTGGACAGACACAGGGATGGAGGAATGCAGTCACTCAGGGGGCTGGTGCCTGCCCTGGGCAAGAGGAGCAAGGGGAGCCCCTGGGGTCCAGGTCGAGGTGGGTGGAGGGGCCACAGGAGCGGGGCCCACACCAGCTGGGAAGCATCAAATCAAAGATTGTCACGGCTGAGAACCGGGATGGCAGGGATGGCCCCAGGAAGGTGAAGGCAGAGTCATCAAAGCAACAGCTTCATCCTCGGGGCTGGGGAAATTGGCAGAAACCACCCTGGGACATTCGCTATCCCAGAGTCACATCTGGGGCAAGGGGTGCCCGAGAGGTCTGTCCCCCAGGTGACCACCCCCCGCCCCCCGCCTCCAGCACTGGCTTCCTCAGCTCTTTGCAAAGCCCTTTAAGTCTAATACTTCACAGCTGTATAAAAGGTTGATGAAGCTGTTAATTGCCATGAAATGAGCTCCAAGATAAATGTTCAATTAAAAATCAAGGTTCAGAAAACAGTACATAATAAAAGCTATTTTTTGTGTTTTTATTAAAAAAAGGTATAGAGAAAAACATGGAAATAAACATATTTGTCTGCGTATGCAGACTGTGGTCATGTGCTTACCTGGGAGTGGGGGGGACCTGAGAATAAGGGAGACTTTTTTTTTTTTGAGACGGTCTCACTCTGTCGCCCAGGCTAGAATGCCATGGCATTGGCCTAGCTCACAGCCTCCTCCAACTCCTGGGCTCAAGCGATCCTCCTGCCTCAGCCTCGCGAGTAGCTGGGACTATAGGCGAGCATTCCCACGCCCAGCTAATTTTTTCTATTTTTAGTAGAGTCGGGGTCTTGCTTTTGCTCAGGCTGGTCTCGAACTCCTGGGCTCAAGCAATCTTCCCGCCTCGGCCTTCCAGAGTGCTAGGATTACAGGCGTGAACCACAGCACCCGGCCAAGAAGGGAGACCTTATTGCATACTCTTTTTATTTTTTGGATTTTATACCATGTGCATATATTAGCTCATCAAAATAAATAAAATGCAAAGGTTTCAAATCTACAAAATCCTTCAGATGCTCTTCCTCAGTCCCCTACCCTAAAGGGGCAAGTCGTGCAGGAGTGTGACCTGCAGAGTGTGGGCCGTGGCAGCTGGGGGAGCGGCTGCTGGGGCGGGGCGTGTGGCACACCTGGATCTCCTCGATGGTGTGCACGATGAAGGTGTCCTGCAGGTCCTCCATGGCCCCCTCCATCCAGTTGTTGAAGGGCGCGGCCCGCTTGGCGTACTCCAGATACAGCTGGTCGATGGTCTCCAGCAGTTTCTCTGTCCGCTGAGAGGGCCAAATAGGGTGGGGGTGTTCAGCAAAGTGATGTCCAGAATCATCCCCCACCTCTATCAAGGTTCTCCTGTGAGCCCCGAGGGGTCCAGGTTGAGGTGCACCGTATGGACCGCCTCGCACTGCAGTCGCCTGGCCTGGCCCCCAGAGTGTCTGGTTTGCAGAACAGGAAAGTTCTCAAATGGCTGCGGTTGGGCTGTTAAGTGCACTAAACCGGGAGGATGAGATATGTTAGGGCAAGAGAGGAGGCACCTCCATCAGGGCAAAGACCAAATCCTATGCCAAAGTGAATCTTCCAGTTAGGCCAGGGGTCAGGGAGGGCTAGGGAACCCCTGGAGTTTTAGCCCAAAGCAAAGAGAGCCCTGAAGCAGGAAGGGGCGCCGCACAGAGCTGCCGGCTGCTAGGCACAGGCCCAGATCTCCCTCCAGGGCCCCTCACCTCTAGAGCTTCCCTCCGCTTCTGAGTTAGGGCCCCCAGATTGTCCCACTGGTCACAGATCTTTTGGCAACGGGCGTTGACACTGGGCGAGTCATAATAGTCCAGCTCACTGGGGAGGGAAGAGACAAGGAAGTTGGGCGACTGGGTTAATTCCATGGTCCTCTCCCTCTCGCTGGGGTGGGGGGCACTAGCGGTACAGGAAGATCCAGGGGTGCTCCCTTCATCAGACCTTCCAGGTACCCTTCCCACCCCTCCCCCTTTCAGGAGACCAGCAGGGAGGAGACCAGAGAAGGCCAGTCCTCCTCTCCAACGGCCCCTGCCCAACCAAGGCTGGAGGTGACACCAGCCTTTACCCCAACACCTAATGTCAGGGAGCTACAGAAAAGCTCAGAGCCAAGGCTTGGTCATTCTCGGCTCCTGCAGTAGCCACGGGTGAGGAAGGAGGCCTGCGCCAGGATGGGAGTGGTCGCGGGCTCATCACCCCTGCAGCAGGGATGCTCCTGTCTTCTGTATCGACTCCCTTCTCATCTAGGCACCCATCTGCACCCACCCTTCTCGCTTTCCACGGCCACACCCCCATCTCCCATAGCGGCTGAGAACTCCAAGCCCCACCCCCTCACTGGGGGCCACAGGGTAGGGTGCTGGGGCCGCCTACTTGAGCTCCTGTGCGATGGCAGCGATCTGCTCCACGCGGTCCTGGTGGGCGGCCAGGTCGCTCTCGAAGGCCTCGTGCTTCTTGAGCAGGGCCTTGATCTCCGAGAGCGTGGCTGTCTCGTAATCCTTCTGCCGCAGCATGGCCTCTTTGCCTGGGTTCAGAGAGAGGGGCACGCGGCTGAGCAGGAGCAGGGGCTCGGGGGAGCATCTTCTTGGCCCTGACCACCCACCCCACAGGGCCCCAGGAGCTCCACTTCTGGGGGCACTTCCCAAGGAGGCGTCCACTGTACGGCAATCTGCAGGGCCCAGGCTGTGTCCCCACATGGCATTTCTGTCCTATCCTCTACTCTTTTTTCTTAAATCAGGATGATAATATTATGAATTTAGAAAAAAAAATTACAGATAAGCCTACTTATCTACCCCTATTCAGTCTTTCCTTATATGGATGTTCTGTTAAAACATTGGGCATACATAAGTCATATTTCCTGCTTTCAAAATATTTAGCAGCACATTATCGGAATTTCTACTTTGGCTCTGCGGTCTTCCACGTACCCCTCTTACAGCTGTGCAGACGTCCCGTCGAGTGTCTGTGCCAGCACTGCCTCCTGTGGGGCACTTAGGCCCCTTGGCTTGCACTATCACAGATGCGCAAGCCAGATGTGCAAACATCTCCAGGCATGCGATCTCCCCCGTGGTTAGGGTTAACTCTTTGGACAGTCCCAAGAAATGGAACGCCCAGGTTAGAGAATAATAAAATCGTTAGGTGTGGATACATATGGCCAAACTGCTGTCCCCAGAGGTTGTGCTGGCATGCCGGCACTTCTCATGCTCTTGCTGGTAGCTGGCAAGCTCATGAGGCCAATCCTTGCCCTGTGCCTTGGCTGTGAGCTGTTGCTTGGCCCAACAGAGGACACGTACTAGAAGCAGCACGTGATGAATGGGTACAGTCCCCACCATCTCCCTTCTGCTCTGCCGCATCCACGCCTGGATAAGTAATGCTGCACATGCCTAGTGGAGCAGCACCTCTGGTCGCTGTGTGTGAAGCCCAGCACACATACTCATCACAGGGCGCTAACCCAAGCCCCCTTAGCTGAGGCAGGCACTCTTGTCCCCTACACCAAGCCGAGCCACTCCCAAATGGCCTTAGGGTATGGTCCTCCCTGCCCATCTCCAGCCTAAGGTTTCAGGAGCTCAAAACGGGGCTGAATGGGGGAGTCCTGACCTCCACTGGCCAATGGGTCTGCCCCAGGGGTTCCAGCAGAAATGGCCAGCAAGGCCCGAAGAGATAGACAACCCGCCTGCCCCCCTGCAGCCCTGCCCAGGATCCAAGGAAAAGACTATCCTCAGACGATACGACTGTCTCTCTTCAGAGTGAACCTCAGCTGCCAATAAGCAGACACCAGACACAGCCCAAAGTGCCTCAAGGTCGGAGTAACAGGGACATATGTGTGCTAAGGCGAGGGTGCTGGTTCCTGCCACGGGAGGCTGGGCAGTGGAGGGAGCAGAGGACATCGAGGGGTACTCCTGCCCGAGTGCGCCGCCTGCCGGGCACTGAGTGTGCAGCATACTTATGATGTTTACACATCACAACGACCCCACGGGGAGGTTGTATTTGGGTTGAATAGCATCCCTGAGAACCTCAGAATGTGATCTTATTTGGAAATAGGGTCTTTGCAGACGTGATTAGTTAAGACGAGGTTATACTGGGTGAGGGTGGGCCCTACAGTCAATGACTGGTCTTTATGAGAGAAAGGAAAGGGAGGTTGAGTCACAGAGACACCAAGAGAAGCCATGTGAGGTTAGAGGCAGAGGCTGGGGCGATGCGGCTATAAGCCAAGGGACACCCAGGACCGCCACAGCCACCAAAGCTGGGAGGCAGCGCGGGACAGCGTCTCTGGGGCCTCCAGACGGAACCAGCCCCGCTGACACCTCAATTTAGGACATCTGGCCTCCTGATCTGAGAGAGAATAAGTTTCTGCTGTTTCAAGTCACCAAGTTTGTGGAAATCTGTTACAGCAGCCCTAGGAAACTGATACAGGAGGGTGCGTCATCGTCCCAGAGGGCTAGTCGCCACTCCAAACTGACACCGCTTCTAAGCGGTGGATTCTAAGAGTCAGGATTCAAACCCAACCTAACTGACTCAGGGAGGAAGAATCAATTACTGTGACAAGAACAATTACAAACTAACACTTACATAGCATTGCACAGCGCCAGGAACTCCTCAGTACTTTGTATGTGTTAATTGATTTAATTCTCGTAAACCCATGAGGTTAGTACCGTTATTATCCCCACTTTACAGACAAGGAAACTGAGACAACCAAAAGGCTAATGAACTTGCCTAATGCCACAGAACTAGTAAGAGACAACATGAGAAAAACAAAAAGCAAGAGGAGAACAGAGTTGCGGCTGGTGGCGGAGGAAAGCCAGACCCCGGGGGAGGCAGAGCTGGGGTGGCCTTACCGTCCGTCCAGGCCTCGTGGATGGAGGCCTTCTGCCGGAACTTCTCCGCCAGGTGGTCGAGCCGCTCCAGCCTGCGGATCTCGTTCAGCAGCCACTCCTCATAGCCCTTCTCCACCTGCTCCAGGCAGCCCCAGGCGTTGTTGATGTCCTGCGGGGAGGAGAGGTGCAGGGTCAGGGCCCAGACGCCCTCCCGAGCCCCCTGCCTGCTCCATGCCTCCCATCTCTGCCCCATATCGTCCCACCCCAGCTCCCATTTCCCTGGGCTCTCAGGAGCCAGGCCTCCTGGCAAGGCTTGGGACCTGAGTCCACATGGGTCAGTGAGCTACGGGGCTTTGAGCGTGGAGCCCTGAGAGGAAAGAGGCCAAGGCCCTCCCTGCCCAGGGCTGGCTTCTGACAGACTCCAACCAATCCCAGGGGTCCTGGGGCCAGCCAGGTACACAGAGCAATGAACAAAGCAAGCAGGCATCGGAGCTGCCCAGCCTTCCTGTGTTCCTGGATCCATCCGTGGGCTCAGGCCTCTGGGCAGTAGCCTGGAGCCTGCAGGGACCTTGGCCTGGACAAGCCGGCCACAATTCCAAGAGGAAATGCCAAGTGCAAACCCGCACCCCTTCAGACAGGTCACTCCCTCCAGCTCGTGCAAGGGTGCCCAGCTGAGCAGTGACTGGGGCTGGCCCTGCATGCCACCCTCCCAACACGCGTCCTGGGCCAGGCTGCATCTGCCCCAAGGAAGGGGCACTTTGCCTGATTCTCACAGAGCACCCTCTGGCTAGCAGCGGCTCTGGCTTCCTAAAACCTACTGATTCCACCTCGGAACACATAAGAGGACTGCAGTTTTCCCAACTGCGTACACTACGTCAAAGTCTTTTTTTCTCCCTTTGTGATGCCCTGGATGCTGCCTCTCCCAGCGCTGCCTTTCGCCCGTCCCCTCCTGCCGTACACGCCTGTGAGCTCTTGTTACTCTTCACTTTAAAAACAAAAGGTGAACTCGTTAAATTTTCTTCTGTATGTTTCTCTGGCTTATAAAATTTTTCCCTAAGTCCTGGGGACAGGGTAAGGAGAATGAATAACAAAAAGTGACATAGGCTGGGCATGGTGGCTCAGCCTGTGATCCTAGCACTTTGGGAGACACAGGAGGGGACATCGCTTGAGGCCAGGAGTTCAAGACCAGCCTGAGCAAGAGCGAGACCCCACCTCTACAAAAAACAGAAAAAACCAGCAGGGCATTGTGGCGTGAGCCTGTAGTCCCACCTACTCGGGAGGCTGAGGCAGGAGGATGGCTTGAGCCCAGAAGTTTGAGGTTGCTGTGAGCTATGATGATGCCGCTGTACTCCAGCCCAAGCAACAGAGTGAGATGTTGTCTCAAAAAAAAAAAAAAAAAAATGAGAAAGTGACATAAGAGTATTCCATGACAGGGAAAGCTGGTCACAATATTATTGGGTTTTTTTTAAGCAGCTTATTATATAAAACATGCTTTAGGATCCCCTTAAAATTTTATTTATATGGAAAAACTAAAAGGATCTTTTTAAAAGGCTTTTTTAAAAGTTGATATTGGGTAGTAAGACTGTAAGTAATTTCTATTTTCTGTATTTTGCTTATTCGTATCTTTCCAATATCATACCCAAAAACAAAGTCTGTTATTTGCTTTAGGTAATAAATTTTTTTTTAAGTACTTAATGATTCTATGGAAGTAAAAGTTAACTTTACTGCTACTGAATTATGCCCTGTTTGGTTTACTATGTCCAGAGGCATTGTGTTTACAAAGATGATCAGGGGGATGCTGGGGAGGTCTGGGGTGGAAGCTCAGGGATCTGGAAGGGAAAACCGGACCCAGAATGGCCAGGGAGGGGCCGCCCCATGGCTGAGTTTGGGTGCCAGCCTGGGCATGATGTGAAGGAGAGAAGGCTTCTGGAGCAGGGCATGCAGGTGGAAGCAGAAGCGCTCCCTTCCTGCGATGCTGCATTTGACCACAACGAGAAGCAGCTCAGAGTGGACAGCAGGGTCAGGGCCCAGGCTCGGCCGCCGGTGCTCACCGAGACCATCCTGCCCTCGGAGGGCATGAAGGCGGGCCGGTTGCTGAGCCGCAGCTTGGTCTGCAGCGTGTTGAAGTTGATCTCCAGCTGGCATTTCTCCTGCACCTTGGGGGGCTTGTGCAGACGCCGGTAGTCTCGGAAGTCCTCCAGCTTCTGCTGCATGGCATGCATGGTGTTCTCGGGCACCCGGTTCTCCAGCCACGGGATGGTGCGGCGGATCCACTCCAGCAGCTGGTGGGGGGAGGGGAACAGGGGCAGGGGTGGGGATGCTGGCAGGGAGTGTGCGAAGGCCGGCCTTCCCCTCCTCCTGGCCTCCCCCTCCTCCCATCGGTCCTTCCCATCGGGGAACAGGTACCAGGGAGGGGTCTCTCCTGACAGCACACTCTTTCCCAACTACCACCCTAGGGCATTCCCAGTCCACGAGGCCACGTTCCAGAGAGCTCGCTTGGCTACCAGGGCAGGTTAACCCATAGCCACATCACTCAGCCTCTCCGCTCTCCCTGCTTGGAACCATAGACCAGTGGACACACAGCTGGACTAAGACGCAGGAAACCCGAGTTTCAGGGCTAGGTCCTAGCTGCCTGGGCTCCAGTTTCCTCGTCTGTACACGGACGGGGTTAACAGCTGTTCCCTGAGGTCCTTGCCACCGGACTTAGGAATCTAGAATGTGGGTCCCTGACTCTAAAGGGAACAGGCTGGTTTGGGGGCAGAGAGCTGGCCCGGAGCACAGGCAGGCAGCGGCCTGGATTGCTTTCCTTGAGCCGAGGTGATGGCGGTGGAGAAGATGGGGAAGCGGTGGACATGACGACAGGAAATACACCGAGCACCGTGTGGTGCCAGGCACGCCGCCTCAATGAACTCATCTGGATAACCACGGGAGCCCATGATCGTTCCCACGTCACGGCGGAGGCAACCACGGCACTGCCGGGTCATGTGACTGGCCAAAGTGCCCCAGCTGGACAGGCAGAGCAGGGACTTAAACCTGGGCACGTGGGCTCGAGAACCTGGGTCCTTACTGCGCTGGACAACAGGTCCACTGAGAGGCTGGGCTGAGTGGCTCAAAAGTTGAATTATTTTGAGTAAGAAGCAAGTGGAGTCTTAGCTCCAGCGTAGCCAATGGCAGAACAGGAAACCCTGCACTGTCCCGTCCTGTCCCCTGGGTGGGCCCAGCCGCTGCGCGAGCCTAAGCCAGCACTGACTTACCAAGGTCCATGCCCTCTCAGGAGCAGACACACTACTTTTCTAGTCTGAGCAAAACTCACAGACCAACAGGACGCCAGGCTGGAAAGGCCTGTGAGATCCCCCAGCTCGACTTGTACTTAATAAGTGAAAAAACCAAGACCCACTTTGATCCTTTCTGGGGGCACCAGAGCAAAACCCACACTGCCCCGGGTTAACTGTGCTGGGCTCACGGACTGCACCCAGCCTGGAACAATGCTCTAGGGATGGATTTGGAGGTATAGGTTCTGGGGGCTCCTTTTCTCTCAGGGTAGGGAGGGCAGGGCCTTGCTGGTACCCAGCCAGGAGAACTCGGGGGGTACCCACATCACTGGCCAGCTTCTCGTAGTCTTCCATGAGCTGCTCGTTCTCCTGGTTGACGGCCAACACCTTGCAGATGCGATTGGCTGCCGTCTCCGCCTGGCAACAAGACAGACAGAGTCAAGACCAGCGGCCCCAGCAGCAGGGGCACCTGGTACACACCTGTGCTAGCAAAGCCCCTCCCATCCCATCCCCACGGCTCCATGTGGTTGGAATGGAGCCCCTGAGGCTTTGATCACAACTCCCCGCTTCCTCCTCACCATCCTCTATGCCAGTCCGTGGCCAGGCCCTATGGGTCAGGTAAGCCTGGACAGAGGTCTTGGTGGCTGAACTGGGCACCCAGAGAAGGGCTGAGGTTGGGGCCCAATATGCATGTTGGGAAGAAACTAATCCAATCACTGATACAGTCAAAACACTCAGGTCGGGTGGGGAAGTGGGAAAATTCATGTCCATCCTGGAATTCCAAGTGCAGGCCCTGGAGTCCCAAGGCTCAGGACCTCAGGCTGAATCTGCCAGGATCTTGGAGATGTGGGAATTCAAATCTGGGAGTCCTGGGATAAAGTGCAGACTGAGAAGCAGTGGGGCCGCTCAGGGTCCCTGCAGTCTCCCAAGGCTCCTGGCCCAAAGCCCAAAGCACTTTAGAGAAAAACGAGGGACCCTCTACTGCACCAAAGGCAAGACTTAAGGACCAACCCCGCAAGGGCAGGATGCCTGGAAAGCCCAGCCACGGGCACCTCCGGGACAGCCAATACCCAGCATGTGATGCCTGTTGGGCCAGCAGGGACCCCAGACGAGGGGACTGAATGATAATCAGATGCAAAGAGCTGGAAACCCCAGGGGGACGCCACCGTCTAAGGCTGTGGAGGGTACTGTGCACCTAACACCGGCTGGGTTTGCGCAGGTGGTTTTAAATTCAGCTGTGTTCTTGTGCATATTCTAACCCTCCACCAGGGAGAAGTGAACTCAAAGCCTTTGGGGGGCCACTGGGGAGAAGACGGATATGCATCCCGGGACCCGGAGAAAAGTGCCCTGCAGATGATAAAGGATGCCTGGTTTGCGGGGTAGAAAGACGGGCCTCACAACTGGTTGACAAATAAGACAAAATGGGTTTCAACTGCAGCAAGACAAACTGAGGCAGGGCGTAAGGAAGAACTTCCCAAGAACTCACGTGCTGAGAATTGGAAGGAATGACTAAGACGACGTAAATGTTTTTTCCTTGAAGAACTTTGCGAATAAGACCTACGCCCACCAGATCATGTGCTGTGTGGACCACTGCGCTGGGGGTGGGGGCAAAATGAGATCATCCTGAAGGTCCCCTCTGGCGCACTGTCGCAGCCAGGTGTCAGAGTGGTTGGGACTCCATAAGGAAAACGTAGAATTGTCCAGAGGGCGATGTACGAGTCCTCTGAGTGTGGATGCTGAGCCCCAGGGCTAAAGAAACTGAGGCAGGGAGTCACAGCCTGAGACCCCCCTCCCCTGCCCCTGCCTCCACTCTCTCCTAGAGAAGCCGAGGCCACTTTTCACACAGAACTCTGACTGTCATCCTCTCGACAGCCAACGAGCAACCACCAGGAATCCCAAGAGACAACGAGGAGGGAGATCCCTCCCCCGTCCAGAAGATGGGGCCCCAGAAAGAGAGCAGGTCGTGGGAACCAGGCCAGCGCCCCATGAGGCCGGCTAGGGGTAGCATCTGCCTGAGGCACGAGGCCATGCGTCCTCCAGGCTGCCATGTATGTGGGGACAGGGGTGGCTGCAGACCCCAGCCACAGACGTGCTCCCGAGCAGATAAGAACCACAGGCAGCTACTCACCATGGGCGAGTCGCAGCTGCTGCCGTGACCTTCCTCCGATAAAGCCCACCTTAGCCTTATCACTCTCCTGATTCATCAGCCCAAGAGACGTAAACTTTGATGTGTGTCAATTTATCAAGCTGGGGGCCAGAGTGACACCTGCACTCATGGGATTTTAGTAGACGTGTCCTGTGGGCCCCCAGAACCTCGCCCATCTCCCAGAGCCTGGTGATTGCTCCAGGGTCAAAGGAGGTTCCTTTTGGATGACGTCTGGGGGAGATTCCGGGTGGGCCTCCTGGGGACTTTTCACAAGGATCCAGCCTCTTTCCCATGCCCGTGTCTCAGCCTGTCCCCTCCCAGGCTGGCCTCACCCAAACAGAGACCCACTGGGAACTCCCATCTCTATAACCAGCAGATGACACCTGGGCATCACAGAACAAAAGCGCCTGTCCACAAACCCCACCCAGATGCCTCGAGGGACAGCCTAGCCCCTACCACACCTTTAGGAAGCAAGTTCCTGAAATCTAGATTTGATTTTTAGAATAAAATGACAGGCAGAATCCTCAGAACCTCGTGCCTCCCCTGCTCTCGCTGCCCAACTTCCTCCCCCAGGCAGGCTGTGCCCCCCGGAGGAAGCTGCAGGGTGGTGGCTTAGCCTCGCTGCCACAGCGGTGGCTCTGCGAAGAGGGCACAGTCGCCCACCAACCTCAGCGCGAGAGGGGAGAGGAGGTCAGCTCGCAGGCCAAGCCCAGGCAGGCGCGCAGGGCCCAGTGCCCAGAGTGGAAGGGCAGCCGGGCCTGCCCCAGTCACCCCATTTTCTAGCTTTCCAGCTCTTCTCTCCCCTGGCTGCCAAGAACCCCTCGCGTTACGGGATACTTAACGGACAGGCCACCAGGACCACCACGTACATAAAGAATCTCACGGAGACTGCTTCAGTTCAGAAGCCCAAAGGAGAGATTTGTTCTAGGAGAGGAAAGATGCTTCCCCTGAGAGAACCTCAGAGATTGAAACGACTTCAGAAGGAAGCCTGGGAGAGCCCTGGCTCCAGGCAGCTCCCGCAAGCGGAGATGGGTGGCTCTGGACGCCCTGCTAGAAGAACCAGAAGGCGAAGACCTTCCCAGCGTCAACAGGATTCATACAGGATAGTGTTATATAAGCACAGATACTCGATGGGCTGAGGAAATACTCTACAGAAACAGGCAAGATGTTTACTTCCAAGTGCCAAAGGAGATTTCAGAAATTTGTGTTTCCTGTTGCCTACTTCATATTTTCCTATTTTTCATGACCTACTTTAAACTGTGCTATTATACAACTTAACATACAATCATACTCTTAGTTTTACACTAAAGAGGGGTGTGTGTGTAAGCCAGGGGCACATCCCTGGAGTACTCGGCTATCCCAAGCCAAACTGCTACCCTGACAGTCAGCACCCAATTACTTGGCGCAGGTACAGGCTAGAGAGGAAATGTCCTCAATTAAGATGACATAAAACATCCAAATGTGGCCAAATGGCACACTGTGGCTCAACACTCAAAACCCACAGATTCACATGAATGCCACGAGGGTCTCATCTGTGACATTTTTAGTCAAAAATTTCCCAACTCCAGCTAGAACTGCCCATTTCCTGCTTCCCACAGCTACCCACTGCTCTTTCCCCTCATCCAGAGTCGGCCACCACGCCTGGGGTTCCTGCTACGGGGCCCACCGATCAGCAGGGGTCTCGGACCAAGCACCTGGGCCTCCCCAAGGTGGGCAGCGGGGCTGGGTAACCGGGGAGGAGCTGGCACCCAGGGCACCACAGCCCCGTCCTCGGCTGCCACCCCAGCTTTGCCCTGGAACTCCTGCCCGACTCTCTCGCATCTCAGAGCATCTGCACGAGCTGCGACCACCTTCCTCGACAGCACTTGTTGTTGTGACCCTTCCCAGCCCTCACTGAGCCTTTCCCTGTGGACCCCTGCTCAACCCTAAGACTTGCAAGCTCAAGTGTTGGCTGCTGTTCCAGAAACCTCGGGGCCTGCAGGCCGATGGCTGCGACTGCCCCGCTCAGACTGGAGCCGAGCAGAGCACAGGCTGGACTGCAGCCAT
>RJWJ010029877.1:0-20318 GCA_004363605.1 Indri indri | reverse complement strand
ATTATTTCATACTACACTATCTGTTCAAATAATTTTTCAGAAGCAAAATGGATCTTGGCATTTATATTCAGAGTTATTGGCATTATGTCATAAAGTAACACTGCCTGAAAAGATGAATCACAAGCCATTTTTCTACTGTATTTATTGATTATCCTTCAGATTATAAAGGGCTTGTAAGGTTAAAAAGCATTTAAAGATTTATTACCAGTATTGATCTACTTTTTTTGCAGTGTTGAAAGCAAATATAAATTTGGTGCCAGCAAAAGGTACAGTAAACATTACTGCTTAAATACCAGAATTTAACAATTTAAGGAATGTTTTCACAATGTATTAAAATGTGTGATTGGTCTGCTTGTTACATATAAAGATTAATTCTTATTTCATTATCAAGAGTTGTCACCCCTTTTATGTTCAATTTATTATCAGTTTAGCTATAATTTATACAAATCTCAACTGCAGCTCATGAAACGCTTCTTTGGTTGTGGATATGTTTCCTAATTGAACCAAACTCCCCCAAAATGTGGTACAGATCATCTTTCAGAAAGTGCACATTCTCTCTCTGTCTCCGTTTCTATCTCTATCCTCTCTATCTAGCTATATGTTTCTGTTTTCTCAATAGTATCTGAATCTCTATATATGATTCTTTGTTAAAACGCATTCTTGGACATATGCCTATCATGTTATCACACGTATACATATTATATGTGTATATGTACATATGTATATGTTTCAAAGAACATGTTCTACATAAAAACACACGATTTTACATATGCTGCTAGAGTGATAAAGATTTTTAATATGGAATATTAAATATAACTTTCTTACTTTCCTAGTTTATATTTCTTTTGTGATTTTTAAATGAGACCACAATCATTACTGGAAGTTAGTAAGATGAACAGTAAGATCTTAAATATTCTCACAATTTTCATAGCTTTTCTTTAGAGATGTAATTTTTTAAATCTGATTTTTTTCATAAAGTGAAACATACTTCAGTTTTCTACAGGATCATTTTATATATCATCTTCTAGTGTAAACATTTAAAATAGGATGTACGAAAGTGATTGCACTTTGCCCAATCCATGAGCTAATTCATGAAGAAAACGATTAAATGAACAAGTAATTTGTGAATGTTTGCACATTTTATACATTCCTGAAGGCAGGTGAGTGCATCAAACAGAAAGCATGTAGCTCCATTACTCTCTAAACTTATGCAAGGGAAGTCTGTATGTGTGTGTGTGTGTCTCATATTACTCAATTAACATCTTATAATTTAATCATTTGTCTGTTTTTTCCGCCACATACTCAATATAGTCTTTTCCTATTGGCCATACATATCTCCCATCTCTGTGTTTCAATCTTACCTAGTGATATTAAAAGTAATTGAAAAACAAATCAAACAAACATAGGTATAAATACACATCTACTATATTTTTAAATCCCTGTATGATAGCATATTAGACATGGAATGTAATTATCTAATTTAAGGATGTCAAAAATTTGATTGGAATTTATCAAATTGTACTCAATTCATAAATCTTCCTATGCTTAAAATCTGAAGGCTCTCTTATTTCTGAGATTATATATTTAAAATGAAATGATGACCATAAAATGACAACCACAGCAAGGAATATAATGTATAAAAGAATAAATTTGATCAAAACTGTACATACACATGAAATATAAAAAAACATGAAATATCATAATATTAACTTTGAATCTTAAGTAATAGATGTATAAAATCAGATGTGGCTACTGGCAATATCTCTACCTTTTTCATGCCCATATTCATATCTTTTATTTATATTTCCAGGCTTTATAACATTTGCTCAAATCTTTATTTCATATATTCAGTGGCATAGGCATCATATGGCTATGTTGGAATGTTACCTCATTAAATCAGTGCTGTTAAGAAACATCACTGAGAAGAATAATAAAAAGTACTGGGTTGTTGTCTTGAGTTAGATATACACCGACACAAGTATTGGTTCCTGTTAGCTGCATAGGTCCAGGAAAGTTAAAAACATTTGAGGCTTAATTTCCTTTCCATAAAATTGGGAACATTAATAGCATCTATCACATCCACAAAAATATTTACATGACTGAGTAGTACTCCATGGTATTTAATAGGATTTAAAATAAATATATATTAGAATGAATATATATAAAGACAAATATCACCTACAGAATATATTTATAGTGTATAGAGAAAATATATAGAAAGGGGTTGTAGAATATATAGAGAATATTATTTAACATATAATACATCAATTGTCTATTATATGTAGCCATATACAATAGAATATAAAACATATAAATAGGCTATCTAAAATTTAAAATGTATATAAATAAGCATATGTGTATACAAAATACAAAATATATAAATGTGTATGTACACAAATCTCAAGTAATTCACAATAATTATTTCTATAGAGAATTTTGGGATGATTAAATAAGTGCAGATTATGTAAAATTGATTTTTTTCTTATTTATGAACATTAGATTATCTTGGTTTTAGTGAAAAAAACCCTCTGTTTATGCTAGTATGGGCTATTTTTGAGGTGACATTTAAAAGAGAGAACATGAAAGATAAAAGAATTGAAAGAATGGTAGACTGTGATATATATCTGTGTAAGACATCATAATTTGGTGATATTTTTTCTTAATTTATAAGACTTTTTGATCTAAGATTTGCAATTGTTAAACTTATACGTGAGCTAGGATTTTCATATGTACATACATATTCAAAGTCTCAAAATTTCCCGTTTCCTGGGGTGTTCTGAATTGGTACTGTCTAAATATTTCATGCAGACTACATTGTGACTCTTCTTTCATGTTTTTCTTAATGTTGATTAATGTGCAAATAACATCTTATATTTTGATTTTGTCACTTAGCACATTGTCATAAAATGTATTTTGTTAATATAGTTTTAATACATTTTTGATGTATCCTAATTCATTAAAACATATTCATATCCTTGAATATTTACAGCAATATAAGTTATTTGTTTGAATGTTATAAGTTTTAGTAAACATCTTTTGTCATATAATATTTACTTCAATTTATAATAGTAAGAGAAATCACCAGAAGTTATATTCCTAGGTAAAATCCATAGAAAACTCTATTATTCTTCAAAACAATTCTTTACTATTATATCCCAGTTAGTAAGGACAGATAGAGTCTTGCGATAATCCTACCTGAATTTTCATTAAGATTTCATATCTATGATTGGGAAATGGTGCATTGTTTTCACCAGAGTATCTGCAGTAAATATTGATAGCTAATTGTATGAACACTTCTATTTTGTTCTTCTTCTTAAAGATTATTTCGACTATTCTTCATTACTTGTATTTTCATATATGTATTAGAACAATGTTAAAAATCTTACTGAAATTTTATTGGTATGAATACTATACAGCAATAAAAAGTAACTATAGATTCAAGAATCAGTATGTATGAAACTTATAATATTGAGAAAAATAAACTTAGGGAAGAATACATGCATAATTATTCTGTAAGATTAATAAACATGCTAAATTATAAAAAAAAAAAAAAAGATTTTGTATCATTGGGTTCTAACTTCTAGTCACCAGAAAACAACCTTAAAGTTATAGAATCGTGGGACCGAGACTTGGAAGGTGCCACTGAGGCCCTCTAGTTCTGTTCTGTCATCATTTGACAAACCAACAATGTAAAATAAAAAGGAAGGATTAAAGACTCATTCAAGATTATACGTTAAGTAATAGCAGAGCTGTGAGAACTTGCTTTATGACTTCTAATATTCTTCTTTTTTTTTATTATGCATTTGGATCTTTTCCTTTGATTTATTTCACACATACAATAACATAAAATTTGTTAAAATTCACATAACTGTGTCAATAAAAAATACAACTTTCTTAACAGTGAAATCATCAGAATGATTTGGAAAATCTCACTCTAAAATTTAAAACATTGTAGATAACTCCATGTCTTCTTTAGTGAGCTCATGCAATTGTGTATCTAATAACCTTCCTTCACTATTTTCCTAATGACCCAAACTTTGAAATATACTCAAATAGGAGTAACTTGCTAGGAATTAAAGTATTTCATTTTTTAAAAGTATTTTAATGGCATTCGCTTTTAAGTTTAAATACAATGCTAACATTTTTTTCTATGATAATATTATTTGAAGTGTTTTGTGACCATTGCAAAATTAAATAAACTGTAATAGCACTCTATACCTTTGATACTGTGTTCTTCAAATCATTTATTACCGAAAAAAGTATGTGTTAACACATAGACACGTTTTTAAGAGTAAATTTGTTTCCTACATTCTTTAAAGTAAATATTTATGAAAAATTAAATAAAAGCGATTTAGAATTCACAAATCATTTTGCATACTGTGTTTTATTTTCCTATTATGAACATTTTAATCCTCTCATTTTTATAACAACGTGTTTTTATTTTTATGTTCATGAGGATGTTAGAAAAGCACCACCTTCTCATTAATTGCCTAAAAGCTGCAGTGGCATTACTGACCATTTAGTATAGAATATTGATTAATGAAATTAATACTGTGTAAGTTACATGGTATAAATATATTTTCAAATAAATTTTTTCCTAGCATAACTCTGGCCAAAGGGTGATTTTCTATTATCATTGCCACTTTCTGAATTCTCATTAGAAAAGTTCAAAAGTAAAGGACCACATTCATTGTCAATTTGTTGTTTTTGTTTTCATAAAAAATAACTCAGCTTTGTTTTTCCCTTAATACACCAATACCCAAAGGTACTGTCATTTGAAAGCTAAAATTTTTATTTGATCTAAAGGCTATTTTAATTTTTATGAGATTAGATGTGCAGTTGAAAAACACACAACCGCATGCAAACAAACATTCAACACTCAATTTTATAGAGTAAATAGCATCCCTGAATACTTTTGCTTAAGAGGAAAAAGAAGAGCTTGCATTATACAAATTAATAAATACTGTGCAATACAGAGAGTCTTTTAACACTGTACTAAGTGCAGTATTTGAAGGTGCTGTCCCCTCAACTCCTGTTTACCCTCCATCCCCTCCTGCTCCACCCAAATGTTGGCTCTGAGTTACATAACACATCTGAGGTTTAGGCATTTTCCATCACCTGAAACTGAGATATCTATAACTATTTTCATACATAGTTTGCATTCTGTATGTATGTGTATATATAAGTGTTTTTACACATATGTATATATGCACATATAAATGTATTTTTTTATTTAAATCCCTCATCCTTTACTCACGCATCAACACAAGTTCCCTATTTTACATTTTTTAGAATGGGATTCATCTGTATCATCTCTCAAGTTTTCTAAGTTCCTCTTTTTTTGTGGGAATGGGTAGGTTGAGCTGATTAGCAATACTTCAATCAAAGAATCATTCATTCAGTTCCTCAAAACTGCCTACAGTAATTTACATTGTGCTTGGCATTAGTGTGCATTACTTACATTATGTGAAATTTTCTTCATATTATTCACTGGACACCTATCCAGTGCACATCATGATTACTTTATTAGAGACAGAATTTTGCAGTAGTAAATTCTAATTTTTTTTAATTTCAAAATATTACAGGGGTACAAATGTTTTTGGTTACGTGGATCACCTTTGTAATGCTTGAGTGTTGATTCTACCAATCAATGAGCATACTATGTTTTCCCATGTTGTCATCTGTGATTTCTTTCCTCAGTGTTTCATGGTTCTCTTTGTGGAGATCTTTAGCAATCTAATGACACATCTCAAGGAACTAGAGAAGGAAGACTGAACAAAATCCAAAGCCAGCAGAAGAAAAAAAACAACTAAAGTCAGAGCAGAACTAAATGAAATGGAAAACAAAGCAAAACAAAAATACAAAGTATCAATGAAACAAAAAGCTTATTCTTTGAAAAGATAAACAAAATTAATAGACTTCTTGCTCAATTAACCAGGAATAGTAGAGAAAGGATCCAAATAAGCTCAGTCAGAAATGAAAAAGGAGATATTACAACTGATACCACAGAAATACAAAATATCATCTGTAAATACTATGAAAATCTCTATGCACATAAACCTCAAATTTATGTACATTAAATTAAATTAAATTAAAATTTCCAAATTCCTGGAAACACACAACCTCCCATGACTCAATCAGGAAGAAACAGAACTTTTGAACAGATTGATAATGAGCAGCAAGAGTGAAGCTCTTGCTCTAAAAATTCTTCCAACAAAAAAAAGCCCTGGACAAGATGGATTCACAGCTGAATTTTACCAGACCTGCAAAGAAGAGCAGGTATCCATACTTCAGAGATTATTCAGTAACATTTAGAAGGAGAGAATCCTCCACAACACATCCTACAAAGCCAGTATCACCTTGATACCAAAACCATGAAAAGACACGACCAAAAAAGGAAACTACAGACCAATATCCCTTTTGAATATAGTTGCAGAAGTCCTCAATAAAATACTAGCAAACCAAATTTAACAGCACGTAAAAAATAATCCACCATTTCCAAGTGGGCTTCATTCTCGGGATGCAATGATGGTTTAACATACATAAATCAATAAATGTGATTCACCACATAAACAGAAGCAAAAACAAAGTCTGTATGATCATCTCAATAGATACAAAAAAAGCATTTGGCAAAATCTAGCACCCTTTTATAATAAAAACCCTCAACCAATTAGGCATAGAAGGAGCATATCTCAAAATTATAAAAGCCATAGATGACAAACCCCTAGCCAACATCATACTAAATGAGGGAAAGTTGAAAGCATTCCCAACAGTAGCTGAAAGAAGACAAGGGTGCCCACTGTCACCACTTTTATTCAACATAGTGCTGGAAGCCCTAGCCAGAGTAATCAGGCAAGAGAAAAAAATAAGGGGTATCCGAATTAGGAAAGAAAAGGTCAAACTATCTATCACTTATTGCTGACTATATGAGCTTATACCTAGAAAACCTGAAAGACTCCACCAAGAGACTCCTGGAATTGATAAATAAATTCAGCAAAGTCTCAGGTTAAAAAATCATTGTACACAAATCAGTAGCATTTCTATACACTGATTACTGTTAACCTGAGAGTCAAATCAAAGACTCAATACTGTTCACAATAGGTACAAAGAATATAAAATTCCTAGGAATATGTTTAACCAAGAAGGTGAACTTTTTAATTTGATAGAACTATGTTTACATATTAGCTCTTCCATTTATTAGATAGGTAACATTCAACAATTTATCTTTTGAGTTCTCAAATGATCAGTGTGCTTTCATCGGTAAAATGAGAGTAATACCTACTTTAGAGATATGTTTTGATAATTAATTCGATGTATAAGATGTATATAAATGTCTAAAATATCAACCATTTAATAAATATAGCTATTTATATTGCTATTGTGATGTACATATGCAATTCCTGATGTTTTATAATATAAATATGTTTAATATATAATAATATATAATGTACATATAATATTAAGTATGAATCTTATTTTTTAAATTTCCAAAATTAAAACAGAAAAGAAAGTAAAAGTATAAGATATACATGCAGATGTTATACTCATTCGTTTTTAAGGTATAGATCACATCTTTTATTTATAGCTTTTGATCTACATGTAGATATGTGTCAAGTAAAAGGCAAAATAGGTGGAGTAATGGCCAAATAGGAAAGACTATTGCTCTATTGGATATGGACAGAGGAAAATGGGAAATGTATATTGCCTATCACATTAGCTCACTTATGGACTGTGTTCTCATCAAGCTTTTCATTTTGCTTCTGTTTGGAATATGTAGTCTTTAGTATATTTACTAAATAGGCCAGACACAATGGTTTAATCAGAAATCTAAACATTTTTATTAGATAATTTATTGTTATTATGTCATGTCCCATAAGAAAATTTGTATAAGGACAAAAGTACAATCACACAAATGCAAGTGGCAGTTGTCTTACATATCTTTAATACCTTATGTATTATTAATGCCTTCAATAAAGAAATTTATATTCCTATTAAACATAAGAATGCTATAATCATGGATAAAGGATGTTTATTATGCACTTTCATGTAACTAATGCTTGATGAACGCAATAATGAAAAACCTTCAAAATTATCTAAATTCAACAGCAAAAAGAACAGAAAATATTTCCATTTCGTTTTATGTAAATGTATAACCAACTGAAAAATTGAATATTGCTAAAGAACAGTCATAGAACTTCAAGTTAAAGAATTACAAATCAAGAGACATCCAGCTATTCAGAAACCAACATACATAGACAACAAATGCCAACATTTTAAGATTATTTTTAAAAATACTATATCATATGAGATCACTACTTTTTTTAAATCTGAAAATAGCCCCTCCAGCTCTGACATTTTCCATATGCTATAAAAGGTCAGATAAATGTGATTGCATGTTTCATAGCTACATTCAGTCTACAAGTTGTAGGAAGAGGAGGAGAAGGAAGGGCAGGGAGGGAGAGGAGAAAATGAAGAGGAGAATAAGATTATATATTTGTATGTATGTGTATACATATAAACACGGAGAGAGGGAGAGAGATATGGCACACACTTACACGTAAGTTGTTTTCCAGGGAAAAACCCTTCATTTAAGCATTTTCTTCCCTCTCATGTGATCTAACGCTGTGCTCATTATTTCTTTGTCACATACTTTCATTTCTTCTTTTTTTACTGGGTCCGTCCTCTTCAAACATTCCTATCATGACTCCTAATGTTAAAGCAATCAAAATCAGTAAAAGTTTCAAAAGTTACCCTACTTCACTGTTACTATTTATCATCACACTTTTTAAAAGAATAGTCTATACCATTGCTTTAAACTTTAATTGTAACTCATAGTAATTGTCCTCTGCCTTAATGTATTGTGCAAAATGATTTCACCGTGATCATCAATTATAAATTCATATTTGTCCGTGGTATTTTCTTTGTAACTTTCTGGAATATTGAGTATAATTGAAAATTGTTTCAATTAAACACTCTTCTTCCTTAGCTTTTGTGACTTTAAGATCTGGTTTTGCCTATGTTATTTTAATGTTTTATTCTCTAATATATTCTCCCACTCCTCCTTTTCCCACTCTTTTTTTTTTTTTAATGTAATTACATCTAAAAGGTCCACCTGTCTTTGTTATTCATAACTCTCTGGCAATTCCCTCTAAATAAATCCCACAGATTGGCTGCTGTAATCCTAGCACTCTGGGAGGCAGGAGGATCACTCAAAGTCAGGAGTTCAAGACCAGCCTGAGCAAGAGCGAGACCCCCGTCTCTACTAAAAATACAAAGAAATTAGCTGGACAACTAAAAATATATAGAAAAAATTAGGTGAGCATGGTGGCACATGCCTGTATCCCAGCTACTCGGGAGGCTGAGGCAGAAGGATTGCTTGAACCCGGGAGTTTGTAAGTCAAATTTTCAGTTTCTAGCATGCACTCAGTGATTACTGTTTGCCCCACAGATTGAAAATTTCTGCTATATGTACTCATCACCTTGGTAATCACATTTAATTCTGTAATTTATTGTATCACCTCTATAAGGATATGTCTAAAATTTTATCCAAACTCTTGACCATATTTCTAAACTCTTATCCCATATTTTCAACTGTCTGCCACCTAGCTATGCAGTTAATCCCTGCCAATAATTCTGTAATATTATGTATAGTCAAATCAATGTCCCCATTGGAGATTACCTAAGAAAGGATATAAATTTTATTTCTTATCAGTATAGAGATATTATTAATGAATGTCACTATGATGGTTTGATGACTAGATAAGAGAATAGTGAGGTTAATTTGCTTCAATCTTATCCTCAATAAGGTTTTTGGCTTTATGATCATCTCTTCCCAACTGCTTTAGTAGAACTACTTTACTTTTAATCTTCAAAATACATGAATACTGGATTTCTCCAGATATATTATACATTCCAAGAATTAATTAGAACTCATAGAGTTCTTAAGTATCTAATGGGTATTAACGTGCATATGAGTACACATGAGATTTCTATTTGATATATGGGATTGGATGCTTTTTATACTCTGAAAGTACTAACATTTTAAAAAACAGTGACTTATTCCTATGAATCCCTTGATCACTTAAAGAAAAACATCTTTACATGATGCTGTGTTTCGAATTTCCTGAATATAATAGTCAAGCAACACATGTTGTATATTAAACAGCTACTTGCCTCAGGATGCAGTGTAGATTCATATATCCTTGCATATTTTCTATTAAATTTGAAGTGAGTCCAACCTTTTTATAAACCTTAACTTCATACAATGGTTTGATGGATAAAAGTTATTCAAATTACCATAACTGAGGATGCATGTACTTTGAACATCACTGTCAAAATTTTATAAACAGATGTGACATTTATCTGCCCATTGTATTAAAGAGAGAAATTTACATGTAAGGAAATTTTTCATACTAAATTTATATCCTAAAATTGTGTGTGGTAAATAACCTTTAAATATTTTATGATGTACCAGGCAAATTTTTATATTCTAAGGTCATTACACTTGAAGTACATTAGAATTCAAAGGACAGTATACATACCTCTCTTTTCTAGTAAGTCATATTTTGCTGAAAAATACTTCAAAATTAGGAGGGAGAAAATTGAATCTCATATCACTGTTCTTCGAGTCATTCGGTAAGTGCCTTCATAAAGCATGGGAATTATGCATTATCTCCATGCACAAACAATACAGTTATTGTTTGTTCTGCAGTAAGATTACACAGAAAAGTGATTGATGCACTGTAAAGAAATTTATTTTTTTGCAATTATATGTCTTTCCAATGTACATGAAACCATTTTAAAATCCTAAAGTCTTTGTTATCTAAAGAATTTCTGTTCCAAAATAAGGATTAAGTACAAAATATATATCCATTTCATTAAATTATTGCTACATTCTACTGAAGAACAATATAGCTATTATTACAAAATGCCTATTCTACATGTATTAATTATATTGATGCAACTACTTCATAAATATTAGTATACAGTACTTTCATTAATTACTTCCACTTAAAAGGACAACAACCAGTGATAATCCAATATATCTATCTAATTATATCTATGTATAATTCTATCTTCATTTCTGATATACATAGAAAAATAAATCTTCCTCAGGATTTGTTGATAAAATTAGCACCTTAATAAAGGAAAAAGAAAAAAAATTCTATTTTGGGACTTCCTGGAAGGAATGAATTAAGAATTTCCATTTGAAACTCAATGATGTTAGGAGGTGATTTCATGAGATTCCAAGTAACTACAGTAACTATATTCTGATGATTCCTGTATCCTTAATCCGATGGTTTCTTTTTAAAAATTTTTAAAATGAAAATTGTACTTATTTAAGATGTACCATGTGATATTTTGATACACATATATATTTTTTAAAATGATTACTATAGTAAAACTAGCATCTCCACCACCTTAAATAGTTAACACTTATTTCTTTGGTGTGGTGAGAATACTTCATATCTCCCACTTAGTAAATCTTTTAAGTACACAAACAGTATTATTATTAATAACTATAGTTGCTCTGCTGTACATTAGACACTAGAACTTATTATTACATAGCCAAATCTTTGTACCCTGTGATCAACAACTCCTCATTTCTCCCAAATCCCAGTGCTTGGTAACCATCTTTCGACTCTCTGCTTCTATGAATTTGGAGCTTTTAGATTCTACATGGAAGGGAGATCATGCAGTATTCTTTTTTCTATGCCTAGCTTATTTCATTTAGAATAATGTCCTCCAGGTTCCATCGCATTGTCATGATGTCATGATTTCTTTATTTGTTAAGGCTGAATGATATTCTGCTGTATAAGTATACATGTGATATATATATATATATGTAATACATTTTATATGTTATATATTCCACTTTTCTTTATCCATTCATCAATCAATCGACAGGCTATTTGTGTATCTTGGCTACTGTAAATAATGTTGTAATGAACATGGGTGTGCAGATATCTATTGGAGATACTGATTTCATTTCCTTTGGATATGAATTCCCAGAAGTGGAATTGTTGGATCACAGTTGTTCTGTTTTTAGTTTTTTGAGGAACCTCATTACCATTTTCCATAACACTGTACCAATCTACATTTGCACCAACAGTGTACGAGGGTTCCCTTTTCTCCATAGCCTTATTAACACTTGTTATCTCTTATCTTTTTGGTAATACCTATTCTTCTAACAACTGTGAGATGATGTCTCATTGTGGTTTTGATAAGCACTTCGCTGATGAGGCAGTGATGTTCAGGACTTTTTCATATACCTGTATTACTCTATTTGATAACACAGTATCTGGTAATTGTGGCCTAATGAAAAAATACTGGCTGGAGAGTTTGGAAGGCTTGATTTTTTGTTTTGATTTTGGGAGATAACTGCATTATCTTTGGATGCACGCTTCAATTTTGAGAGTCTCAACTTCTGTGTGATACTCCATGACTTAAACTTTTATGATATGGAAAAGCAAGCCTAACAGCTCTTAAAAGAGCAGCAGGGCCTCTCGTTTGCTCTTGTTTCTTCCCCAAAAGAGCGCACTAGATTTAGATAAGTTAGAGTGTGAAAGATACAGCCATTAGCCTATCAACTCAGTATAACTGAATAACAAAAGACAAATCATACACTATTTTGTACAGACATCATGCCTAACATTCTTTTATGTAACTTAACCACCACTGATGCTTTGTTTGCATATTGTTTATATTATAATCTCTCCAGTGTTAGCACTGTATAATAATTCTTTGGAAGAACTGTCAGAAAATGAAGAAAAACAAAACAAATCTGCTCAAAATTTAATCCTCTACTCTGTTATTCACATCAATGAATAAGCCCTCAAATTCCTGTCCTCCGGAGCTATAAGAGGAATCCTGAAGATAATATAAATTACCAACAGACTGTGGTTAAAATAGATAATATGTCTGTTTGGATATGGAGTATATATGTGGAATAATATGAGGTTTGGATACAAAATATTTCCTATTTCGACATCAGTGTGCAATAATCTCCCAATTTCCCATATCAATATTACTTTCTCAAAGTGTATTATTAATCACTGTGAACTTCAGCGTCTTCATTTAAAAAAAAGTAATATTCCAATACTGACAGTGTAATGATAAATTGGGATGATTTAAGGAGTGACTATCAATTCTATCTTCCCGCCACCTCTCCTCTACCCCTAAAATAAAAATAAAATTGCATTTCACCTATCCCAGGGGAAGGTATGTGAGCCAAGCTAAGCCAAAATAGTATTTAACTTCCCAGTCTGCTGGAGGGTCCAGAGGCAGGTACACTCACACTAACAAAACAAATCAGGGAGCATACCCCAGGCTTCTGCGGTGGGATCTAAAAGCCCCTTTGGTTCTTCAGTCATGGAGCTCTGAGGAGCCACTTTGAAACCTTGGTTAGACTCCCATTGAGGCAGTGGCAAAAGAGAATAAAGTCTACACCCTGAATGAAGCAAAAGTAAGAAGTGAGGAGAAATAAAATTTTACCTGACTGCCTTACCTAAAACAACATTAGAGAAGCCTTTAAAATTTGTAATACGTTAGGCAACCTATAAGATGATTTCATGTTTTCTGAGCCCTCATTCTGAAGACTTGGATTTGTTCTCTCTCTCTCTCTCTCTCTCTCTCTCTCTCTCTCCCTTCCTCCCTCCCTCCCTCCCTCCCTCCCCCCCCCCTTATTTATCCTACACAAAACCTAAGCTTGGTGTTGAATAGTAGGAGTATTTACTGGACTTAATCTTATGACACATACTCACTCTAAGGGAATGCAGACAATTAAAACAGGAAACTATGATGACATAATATATACATAGCAAATACAAAAAAAGTCAAGGCGTTCCAAGAGCAAGGCTTGAGGATAAGAAAAGACTCCGCTGAGGAAAAGCATTTTATGCTCATACCTGAGGGTGATTAGAAGTCAGTGGGGTAAAGTAGTGTTGGAAGGAGATGTGGTGAGAGGAGTGAAAAAACTTCTCAGACTTGGAGCCATTTATGCAAAACCCATAAGGAAGGACAACTTGGTATGCCCTAGGAGCTGGGTGGCACTCACCTTCTTTGTAATGTAGATCAAGGGAAGAGCTTAGGTGAAGGAGTTAGGAGAAATAACAATAGGTTAGCAAATAAGTAGTCAAGAAATGATGACTCATGATAAAAATTAACTTGTTCTCTTTAGCTGAAATGCTCCACTTCCTACCCAGCATGCGTTATGGTGATTTGCAGTCAATTTCCCCCATCAACACAGCTGGGTCCTGCTCCCCAGAGACAGACGCAAGTGCTGCCATTCTGCCCGCTGTACCCGTGGCAGCATTTTAGAGGAACTAAAAAACAAACTGACTAAAATTAGCCCTATTTTTTTTTAATTTCTTAGAAAACTGAAGGAAAAGAATACTTATACTTTGGAAACAGAAGCTTTTGGACCAAATTAGCAAAAAACAATATCAAGAAACAATGTTTCCTGTTTTATAAAATTTTTTCATTAGGGACAACACTTATTTTAATGACATGCATTGTATATCTCATATCTTTAATATTAATTGTATTATGTTTGTTATGAAAGTACCAAATGTTATAGCAGAGAAATTGGATAATAAAGACAAAATAATGTTATATAATTATAAAAAGCCAAATTTTCTTATTGTATATCAACATATGCCTTTGATATTTTTATTCAAAATTGATTTCCACATTTGAATGGAAATGTTTCAACCTATAGAATGCATTCCATTTTAAAAATCACAACTTAATCATATGCATTTCTATTTTTAGAGGAGTGTGTGTGAATTCTCACTTCTTTATATAATTTTGAAATACCAACATTCAATATTCTCAGTATTGGTCTATATTGAATCAAGAAATTGCTGTCAAAATTATCAATATTATGATAGAATATAATTTCTAAGATTGTGCATGTTGGAAGAGATTTATTTATAAGTATTTACAAGTATGCAGCTTGGGAAAGTATTTAATCAAATGATTTGACAAGACAGTGATTCTTATTTGGAAAAAATTTTTGCTTGGAAATGTATGAGTCAGAGAGAAAAACAGGCTTTTTTTTAGTATGAATTATCTCTCTTAACTAATGAATAACTCTTACAAATCTGTAGTAAAAACTATTATTTTTTTCTATTTTCTCTTAAATAAATATAGCAAAATGGCTTATAGAGAATATAGGGAATATTTTTCTTTTTTGAATTACACCACTGTTAGTTTTTCATGAAACCTAGAGAGAATGAGAAAGTACGATTTTGTAAAATTATACATTAGACTTTTTTTAACCTTAAAAGAACAACTTTAAAAATACCATTTATGGTTCATTAATAATATTCAGAAGTCACAGATAAAATGTGCATATAATCTCCAAAAGGATTTTGCCCTTTTGTGATAAAGGTTCTAAAATTGAATATTTGGGCACAAAAATTCCACAGAGCATCATTTGCTTTGGGGGAAAAAAAAAAAGAAATTGTGTTCATTTTAGCTGTCATTTTTCAAACTACTTTTTTATGGTAACAATTTAATAATGCATAGCATTCTATAACACATGTTATCAGAAAATATTTTGTTCTATTGCACCAAAAAATCACTTACTTCTATTTGTTGTCATGCTTAGTCAATATAAAGATGTTAATGTATTTATAATTTACATATAAGTGTTGTATGTTTGAACACAGACACTTGGCTTTTGACATATACATAGATGGGTATGTGAAATGATTACAGAAATTATCAGGACCCCCTTCAGGTTGTTTTGGAGCTAGCAGTGTGTCCCACAGACTTCTAGCTGTTAATATCTGTGTTTCTGTGACTGGCATGAAAGCTGCTTTTCCTGTGTGCACCACAGGTGGCAGTTCCAGGAAGCCAACACACACTGGGAGCTGTCCTCAGCCAATAACCCTGGGAAGCTGATGTGTAAATACCTCAGTCCCTTCCATCCAAAGTTTCACTTTCCATGGTTTGAGTTAACCATATTCAGTCTTCTTTGGAAAATATTAAATGGAAAATTCCAGAAATAAACAATTCATAGGTTTTAAATGAAACACCACAATGTCTACAGAATTCACCTCGCCTCATCTTGTTGCATAAGCATTTTATCATCTTATGTTATCACAAGAAGAAGGATGAGTACAGTACAATAACATTTTGATAAAGAGACCACAGTTACATAAATTTTATTACAGTATATTGTTATAGTTGTTCTATTTTACTATTAGTTATTTTTGTTAATCTCTTACTGCATCTAATTGATATGTTAAACTTTATCATAGGTATGCATGTATAGGGAAAAATAGTATATATAGGGTTCAGTACTATTTGCCATTTCAGGCATCAAGGGTTTGGAATGTATCCCCCATAGATAAGGTGGGACTACTGTAATACATTCTACTTGTAATATATACAATTATATGTGTGTACCTATATATCTACATTTATATACATGTATCTATATTTAAATAGGTGTAGATGATATATAATCATCATAAGAGGACATACAAGATTTTGAAACTGTATTTTGTGTCATTCAAGCCTAATGAAATGATTGTGAATTTTTGTTATGTGAATTTATGCTTATTGAGGTATACCCACTTACTAGAAAAGCTTTGGGAGATAAAAATTGTAAAAATGAAAGCTCACAGGCATGTATTTTGAAGGACATAACAGTCAACACTTTGTGAAATCATCCACAGTCTATAAATGACTCTAATGTTGCAACAGCTTTAAACATAAAGGAATCATGTTTTTCCACAAGTAGAGTTGTTTTAGTGCAGATATGTTCCTGTGGAGTTAGAAAAGTCCTTTGAGAGAATGCATATTTCAATAAATTACTATGATAAAAAAGCCCTTAACATTTTAGCAAAGCATGTGTTCAATGGAAATTTTATAACCTAAATGGATTAATTAATATATTCAAGTCATTTCATCTTCATTTTCTCAAAATTCAGACATAAGCTTCTTATTACTCAAGTTAAACAGAAAAAAATCTTGCACTTGAAGAAGTTAATTGGTTATAACCAAACACTTGTTTGCTCTTTCTCAGAAATAGATCACGTTTACATATACTTATATGAGGTATTAAACTGTGACTTTTTTTTGTTACTTCAAATGTTAAAATCAATTCTCACATCAATTGCATCAACCTTGACATATTAGATAAATTACTATGAACCTAGAAATTCAAGATTTTAGAAAGCAGGAAAGAATATTGAGTAAATATAGCATTTTTTAAAACTACAGAAAATCGTATTTTATGTCAGTTTTGATTTTTTCGTGGTTCTTATTTTTACGACATAAATTTTCTAGATCTGTGGTAATTAAGATTCTTACATTCAGAACCTATTACAGAGCATCTTAAATTCTCTTATTCAAAACAAACAAAAATGTATCACTCTTAAAATGACATAGGCTTATGAGAATATGACAAATGCATAAAATAGACCTGTGAAGTGGACCTTTGTCCTTTCTTCGGCTTACCAATGTGAAATAGATTAAACCTGGAAAAAAATGCTTGCTCCATTTCCCAAACACAAAATTGGTTGGAATATTTGGAACATGCAGAGAACCTTGGGGATCATATATTTCTGTCTATAGAATAACGTTCTCCAACTTTAATAACATTTACTTCATGCAAAATAATCTGTAAGATGTTGAAAAACTGCTGGCTTGAAATGTTTCTTTGCTGGCTTTTGCAACCTTTGAAGTCCCTATATAAGTAGCTTTCAAATTTTGCAAGTTTCTTGAGTTCAAGCTTGCTGGGAAGAACATTTAATCTCTCAAAAAACAGGAAATGAACATTCAAAGAAAAGAATGAATCACTTTTTCTGCATCTACAGGAAGTAGGCTGTTTGGTGTTTCCTGGGAATTTAAATGGGCAATGCCAATCTCACAATATTTTAGCATATTATGACCATTACTGTGCTTGTAAAATTATTAGAAAATAGTCTAGGGCAAATTTTTATGTTCATTCGGAGTGTTGGTGATCATTGGGGAGCTTGGCAAAGGTATTCTTTAAAAAAGGTTGACTGACAATGCTATTTTACGTATCTCCGGGAAATATTTGTTTAAAATATGGCTTTTAAGTCAATGGGTGGAAATTACAAGACCTTTCATCTCAGACCAGTCAATACCTCCATGCCTTAGCCCTGCCAGTTCTCTCAAATGCCACCACAGTATCTACCCAAAATAGAAAATCATCTAAAACTACCAATGGTTCAGTGGTTTCCCGTTATTCTGAAGAAATATTTCAAGTTTCTTGGCATGACATATTAGAGCCTTCATAATTGCGTTTAAAAAGCTTTGGTCCTGACTCACTGTTCATCCTCTATTTTCCATACAGGTAATACATCTTTTGAATCCTTAACATATCAAGCCCTTGAGTATTGACCTTGTTCGTTCTACTCGAACTTCTTGTTTTTTTCTTTATGTATAATTTAGGGTGAGCAACCCTCTCCATGTTTGCCTAGCACACTACACATAACCACATATTCTGATAATTTTTCTGTCTCTCATCTTATGCTGTAATTTGCATGAGTGAAGAAATGTGTCGATTACATTAATATTTTATCATGAGTTTATAGTGCAGTGCTTGCTCTGGAGTGCCCTGTTATTCCACTTCAGACTCAAAATAATGACTGCATTAATCAATATAATCATTTGTGTTAATTGTATGGCAGGGATGTTATCAGCTACTTTTAGTTTTCAAATCCATGTATAATCTTTCTTCTCAAAATTATCTATCATTTTATATTACTTTTTACCTACATAATAATACTTTTTACAGCAATGAGGAAAACTACTTTAAATAATTCCCTTTAAGCATACCCTAAAGGATTTGGAGCTCTAAACCATTTTAGCCATTTTAGCTCTATTCTCTAAGAATATAGTTTACACTTCTAACACTAAATATTTCATTCCTGAAAAAACAGAACATGGAAAGTATAAAATGTATGTTTCCCTTGACTATAAACAAAAAATCATTTTCAGAAAATCTTTTGATGTCTTTATTCAATATTTTTTCCTAGACATTTGTTGGACTTCAACAGTTTACAGCCCTTTTGTACTTGGGAGACTGAGTTATCTAACAATAAATCAATGATATTATGGTTTTAAATAAAGGACTAATTTAACGGACAAAGTACTTAATTTTAAAAAAATTTCTTCATCTTACTGCATAAAATATCAGTAGATGTTAAACAATTTAAAATGGCAGATTGTACAAAAAATGTAGACTTTAATTCAGAATAACAGTCAAGTTCTGATCCTAAAAAGTACTTCTTATTTATGAGTAGTGAATTGCTATTATTCATAGTAAAATATTCTTCCATATAACATATTTAAAGACTTATAAATCTTAGAAGTAAGCAGAGAAATTGTTAGCTTTTATTCTTACCAAATTGTGAAGTGTGTAGCTTACAAAATATAGGGCATAGGGGAATGTTTCTACCATTCACCCAAAGGTTTACATGCCTACCAGGTAAGCTAATCCTTAACTCCATAAAAATTCTTTACCATGTGCCTAAAACCATTACAATCATTGCACATTAGGTGTATAATGCTCAAGGAATCTTATTTATAATATTTTCTTTGTATTTTTTATTAAATTAATAAGCACATTTGTGTAAACAATCATAGATTTTGAATTCAGGAAAATTGAAAAGTGGCATTAGTGTATATATATCATATTTATTTCAATCCAAGATTGTAATAAATGTGCTGGTATAACAATTCTGTGTGGAATATTTGAACAAATCATTTCAGCAATATTGGGGCTAGTTAATAATTCTATCAATACTTTAGGTATCAATGTATCTTACAAACAGAACCCACTGATTTATATACCAGCTACACAACTATTTTAGAATTAGCCACATGCATATAAAAGTCAGTAAAATCCAGTGATTTTATGTACATTATACATACAGTGATTTTATGTACCCTGTATGTACATTATATATGTACATATAAATTCATAATTATACTATTCTAAATTTAGTTTTTAAAGTTAGGAAAAAATCACCACTAACACAGTAAGAGAATGCTGAGAATAAACTACAACTCCAATCTAACGATATCTTTTTCAAGTGTACCAAGAGCTGTACTTGAAATGTTAACCTTTGTTTGATTGCCTTTGCTTATAACAACTTCTTTTTGTAAATTTTTACACATGTATTCACACATATACACAAATGCACATCTACCTGTATGTTTCTGTACACATATGCATTTATTCCTCCTCTCATTTAATTCTTTCACATCAAGTTTGCCACAAAGTCCTATAAACTCACTTAAAACTTCACTCATTTCTTTTGTTTTTTTTTTTT
>RJWJ010029876.1:0-20302 GCA_004363605.1 Indri indri | reverse complement strand
TCAGACAGCCTCCCTCTTTCAGAAATGCAATGTAACCGCACCACATTCTGTCTCATTTGCCCCCTTTTTAATATTTTTTTCTTTTTTGTCAAGGTCGTTAATGACTTCCACAATGTCAAATCCTAATTTTTTAATCCTAATTATACTTCATTTTCTAAGACCTTTTGATACTTTACAGTGAGACATTAACATCTAAGTTACCTGGCCTTGTTGATCTTTACTTTTTTAACTCGTTAAAATAAAAACAATTATATTGTATATTAAAATAAAAACAGTTATATTATGAATCATACAACACAATTCCTGGCAGTAGTTACTATATGGCTGAGAATGAATATATTGATATTGCTTAATTTCCCATTTGGCGTCTGTGACATCTTGCTCTACTTGTTTACTTACAACCATCATAACTTCAGGTCACTTTTCTCAGCCACAGCTTCATAAAAGTTGAGGCAGTTAAGCATTTGGAACTGATCCCTATTTCTTGATATTCTATATAATTACCTTGGGAATGAGGATAAGAAAACATATCACTTTGATTTTTCTTGCTAATGAATCTGGTGGTAGAACATAAGATATTTCTACATCACATTTTTAATCTTTTACCTAAATACCAACACTGTTCATTCTCAGTTGTTACCCTGCATTTACTGGGCGCCTCCCACTGACTCTCAGCTCTTTCTCCTGGGAATGTTTCATCTTTTGTTTCAATGCCCAGTGCCTGGCACACAGAAGTACATTGGTGCTCAAACTAGATTATTTTTATAGTACTTCTTGAAGTTTAGAAGGCATGTGGGGAGATAATAGCAAAATCTTGTTTTTATACCTGTGAAAAGCACTTGTGAATGCCTGGATTAATTCTACTTTCAGGTTAAAAAGTCAAAAGAGATAGAGCTAGTTGTATTTCATTTGGTTGAAAGAAGAGTAACTACAATTTTTCCATCATCATTATCATCATCGTACCATCTTCAGATGAAGAGAATGTATTTATATATGTAGATATACTCATTTGCTCCTGTATTCACTCATAACATTTATTTATTAATTGTACACTTTTTATAGGAAAACTCATTAATTGCTACATAAAATGTTAAGAACATTTTCTCCTCGATCTGAAAGATCTAACTCTTAAGAGAAATGATATATTTAGATATATATAGGACAATATGTGACAAATACAGAGTGACAGGAGTTTCGGGGAGTATGCAGGGCTATCAGAGGAAGTTATCAAGAGAGGCTTGCCAGAGTGTATGTGAGCCAGCCTTCAGAGTTAGGAGGATACCAATACGCAGAAACAGGCAAGGAGGGTGTACGTGTGAGACCCCATGTTCGGTACCAGGTGGATAATACAGGGGCGATAGGGAAAGTGGTGGACATTGAGTCTCGATTCAGTACAGAGGTTGCCCAGGCTGCAGGTGGACTTGAGTAACACGTGAAGTATATGGAACTCAGGAGATAATGATATATCAGCATCACATTTGAGTAGAAGAGTGACTGATGTGACATTAAGAATATTATGAGTGCGTGTGCACATACATAAGTGTACAAAATTCATAGTGATTTATTAGATTTAGGGAATTATAAATACCACAATTATTTACTGTGTGGTATATACTCACATCTATGGCAAAGTGTAGCAGTTTCCTACTATGTTGTTTAATTCCCACACCCTACCCTCCACACAGGCAGAGCACATTGCTGTGGGTGGGCTGTGACAGTTGACATAAATAAGAGTGGCTTTAGAAGTACTACACAATTCCCCAGGCCCAGCACTAGTTCCACCCCATTACCTTCTCATTTGGAATAGTATAGAAGCTTATCATACTGATAGCTTTGGTTGCTGGTAGTAGGGTTACTGTGGTCCTTGTTCTATTTTTGAGCAATTAATACATTCAGGTTGTGCACAGTTAGAAATGTACATAAAGGTATGCAGTTAAAAGTCTCTCAAAGCCTTATTCCTTAGGAAACCAGGTTCCCTCCCTGGGACCAACCTTTCCAGGTTGATGTGTGTCCTTCAGAGATGGTCTGCACCTATACAACCACACACAGATGCCCTCCCCCTTTTAATGCACAGACATCGGCATACAAATGCACTGTTCTGCACCTTGCTCCTTCACTTAATAACATATCTTGGTGATCGCTTCAGATCAGTGCTAAAACACTTCATTTCTTTTGAAGATGCACAGTATTAAATTGTGTGGGTGTATCATAATTTCTTCAACCAATCTTCCACTAATGGATATTTAGACTATGACTAATCACTGCCATTAAAAACAACGTTGCAGTAAATAACTTTGCACACCCAACATTTTGCAAACGTTTGGATACATGTAAAAGTGGCTTTTTTCCAATATTTTCCTGAAGATACTGTTTTATTAATCTTTCTGATCTATTCAAGTCTAAACAACAAGAAACAGTATCTTGGCTGAATCATTTAGCATTTCCTATCAGCATTGCTTTATCTGAATTCTCTAAATTTTAATGTTTTGTATTCATTGTCATTTTGCAAATATTCTGCATGGTTTGAGGTACTTACTATTTACTGTTTAACCCAAGAGTTGTTTTAACGTGTTATCATACTTTTGTTTTTGTTGCTGTTATCTAATTTCCAGGTGGTAGAATTAATTGATTTTGTGGCTTTTATATTAATTCTAGTTTTACCCCATTGTAATTAAATAATATTGCCTGCATTATTTCCCCGTTTAAGAACACATTGATGCTTCCTAGTGGTCATTTTTCTGAGAATGTTCTATAGATCATCTGAAAAATATTTAATCTCAGTTGTTAGTCTACAGAGGGTAAAATATATCCATTACATCTGTTTTTTAAATTATATTACTGAAATAATCAATATACAGTTTTGTCCATTTACTCTTTATGGAATGAAAAGAGCAATCAAAGTATACTATTATTTTTTTCTGTGTATCTCTTCACATACCTCCTTTTTAAATTCTTTATACATGTTATTATTGTAGGAATTAGGCAGACATAATATGGAAGGAGCTGGGGAACTGAAGGCCTAGAAGTGGGTTCCACTAACCAGCTGTGCTGATAAAAAACAAATAAATCTCCAGTTCCTGGCATGCAGATCCTAAAACTTGGACTGTGCAGAGCGATGTGTCTTTTGTACGCTAAAGAGATGGCTGGGGGCTGGGGCTCCGTGCTGGTGAATGGGCAAAAGACAGTCCAAGGCGTGGCTGGAAGGCTGCAACTTTCAGCCCCAACCCTCCAACCTCTGGGGAGAGGAGGAGGCAGGACAGGGAGTTAATCATCAACGGCCAGTGATTTAATCAATGCTTACGTAACGAACCCTCTGTAAAAAACTCCTGAAGAATCAGATTTGGAGAGCTTCTCAGTCCGAGCGTGTGGAGGTGCTGAGAGGCGGCACACCCCAAGAAGACACGGAAGCTCTGCGGCCCTTCCCTCATACCGTGCCCTGCGCACCTCATCCATGTGATACTCCTCTGTCGTACCCTTTGTAATAAACCTGTGATAGTAAGTAAAGTGCTTCCTGAGTCCCGTGAGCCATTCTGGCGAGTTATCAAAACAGAGGAGGGGGTTGTGGAGACCCCCAGATTTAAAGCTGATCGGTCAGAAGTGCTGGTGGCGACCTGAGACCAGGGCCTGGCATCTGCGGTGGAAGCAGTCTTGAGGGACCGAGCCCTTCCCCGTGGGGTCTGACATTGACTCCAGGTGCACAGTGTCAGAACTGAGTTGAATTGTAGGCACGCATTGGTGTCTGGAGGGTCGGAGAGCCGGTTGGTGTGTGGGAAAGACTCGTACATTTGGTGTGGGAAGTGCTGTGAGTAGAGTGCTGAGACCAGTGCTCCTGAAGCACTGGAGTGGTGCACACCCCTGAGAAGCCAGCACACTCTGTCACCCAAGCGGGACTGTGAAGTGGGAGCTCGGGGAGAAAGGAAGCTGGGGAGGTTGTGTGGTGACCACCCACACCTTTGTGGGTCCCGAGCTACCTCCGGCGATGGGCTTGGGAGTGCTGTTAGTCAGCGGGGCCGGCAGTCAGGACAAAAAGCTGGACCCGAATTTGAGGACAGTGACCACAATTGGAACTTACCATTTCTGCCTGTCCTTGTGTCTAACCGTGAAGACCCACCAGAGGCATCCAGACCACATCTCGAATCTTCCTCCAAGTGCCCCTTTTGTCTCCAGAGCCATATAGGAAAGGGGAATCAGGAAAATGTATTTCCCAGCTTAGCAAAGTTGACCCGGTACAATCCAGCTCACCTTTGCTCACCATTCTATTTCCAAACTTTCTGAATTGTTTGTTAAAGGTGTATCCCCACAGGGCTTTTTAATATGGTCAAGATTAATAATTTTTAAATTTAGTCCTTTACATACTAAAAACGGTTAATCACCATGCGGCATGCTGTTGTTAGCGGCACAGCAGTTTGTGGAAACCCTTCACTGGAGAGCCACTCCTCCAGTACGGACCTAACAGCAACTTCCCTAAGACATTTCAGAAACCCAAAAATGATCAGATTTTTTTTTTTTTTTCAAATTGAGTTGATAAAGCTCATTCATGCTCCTTACGGGAGATATTCTTAGGCTGTCACTCAAGCCTGAATCCTTGTTGCATTCCCACAATTCTAACAAACCAGAGTATTACTGAGCCACCATCACATTGAAAGCATAAGATGAGAACTTTCCAGAGATGTATTAAGTAGTAGCCTACATCCTGGTGGTAAGCAAGAGGGTCCCAGAAAGCTCAGAGATACGAAGCCATCAAGCAGGGGCAGCTTCATGAGCCGGCAACCATGCAGTCACACAGGGCCCCATGCTCTGAAGGGCCCCTACTTGGGCTCCTGAAATTATTAATAATTTTATCTTTGAAATTTGTGCTTTGTAACTGATGTCCTATGGGACAAAGGGGCGTGGACTGAGGCCTTAGGTCCTCAGCTCACAAGCAGGTTTTAGGCCACCAGCTTTCCCATCTACTGGTGCCCCAGACCCCATCTGGCCATATCCACCCAGAGACAGCTGCCACCCTCCACTTGAGGCAGGGGCCTTGGCACACACACGAGGAAGCTGGAGACAGTCATAAACCCCCATGGCATCTTGGGGCAGGGAATGACAAAGATGCCCCTTCCCAGGCTGGCAACACCAGGGCACTTTAGGCAAATGACTCCATGGAGGGGAGCCTCTTGCCACTCTCGGTTCAGACCACACGCATGTTGCAGTCCTTTAGGAGTCTCCCATCCTCCATGGATTGGGAAGCAAGCCCCTGGGAAGTGGAGATGGACTTCCTGACCTGAACACAGGGCATCTGTGGGGCAACTGGCAGGAGCGGCACAGTGGCAGCTGGTGAGCCACGGTGTCCACCCGCAAGTCAAGGGCTGGCCCCAGGCACCTGTGAGCATCCCCTTGCCTGACAGAGTATGGCACTAAATAGCAGATTAAAAAAACAAACAAACAAAAAAACACACCATGACAGATTGAGGAAGATAGTTACTGGGGAGAAAGCAATATATACATCTATGGATTTTAACACTCTTAATGGTACTTTTTTTCTGGCTTTTGAACAAAGACCCCAGATTTTTATTTTGCATTAAGCTCCTCAAATCATGTAGTTGGTCCTGGAAGTAATTTAGGTGCAGTAAGACAATCTTACTAATGGCTCTAACTATTGGGGCATAACTTCATGAAATGATAGTGAGTGCTCCAAAGGACTACTGGAAGTTATTCTAAGTAAGCTGGACATGTGGAGGGTGTAGCATTCACCTTTTTTGTTGTGTACTTGCTTTAGTAGGTCCAGTCATGTGCAGAGTACCTCTCCAAGTTTTGGTGTTTTTGCTGTGAGCTCAGTGGAAGCATCTGTAAACCTGTCTGTGGCATCTTCCCATGAACTCGTCTGTACATAAGCAGTGACTGCCCCGTCTGTGCTGAGCACAGGGCTTCAAGTGTAAGAGTGGGGAGTATATACAAAGATAAGTAAAATGGTGAATGGGGATTCCATTTTCAAGCCTATCTGTGGATTCTCACGGTCAATATATTTACGTGCATATATTTGTCACTATGTTTGGCCCTGGGAGAGAGGAATGTTAAAACCGTAAAGAAGGTCTATCTTTCAGGAGCTTAGAATCAAATGGGTAGCAAAGCACATGTTCACATTAAAGAAAAATAAGCAAACAGAAATTAATAATAATATTCATGGTGGCTTTCAAATGAATAATGCCATCAAAGAGCCACAGGAAAGAGGAAACTGTTTATTGATACTTGCCGTCGGTGAGGCACAGAGCTGGCATTTTCTATATGTGATTCCTTCCTTCCACCCCTTTTGAGAGAGGGCTATTGGGACCCTCATTTTACAGATAGTGAAACTGGGGCTCAAATAGCTTAGGTAGTTCCCCCGGGTTGCACAACTGGTTGGTATTCAAAGGCAGGTCTATATGACCCCAAAGTATTCTACTGTAAGAATGTACCTTCCAAGGATAACTATCTCTATTTATCCAGTAAATTTGCCATGCAAAGAACTTTCACGTCTATTACCTCATTTGATCTTCACAAGGGCCCTGATAGAGAGCTCCCCACCAGAAAGGGGAGCCGAGGACACAGAGCGGGTGAAGAGCCCAAGTTCATTATCGATTCACAAGTGTGGCTCCTCTGATCTCCCGTGATCTTGACTTGTCTGGTAAATGAATGGACTGAAAAATGACTGTATAATCAAAGGGCGATTTGTCCGGGGTGGTATTGTATGAATAATTTATGTAGCATAAATACTGCTGGATGGAGCACTTAACTAAACCCTTGATCAGATGCCTGTTATTATCTGGCTGGCAGATAATCAAAAAACGAAATGAAATTTGGGCAAATTCCATACACATTTGGGAAAGGCCACAGAGAGCAAAGGAAGAACACAGAAAAAGAGGAGGAACTCTTGAGAGTTTAGAGTGAATTTGGATTCCTGAGGCTACTGGAAGCCCATTATGAAAACATGCTAGAGTGTAGCTGCATGTCTGAGAGGAAGATGACCCGCAGTGGCTGTGGCTGTGGGTGAACCGAGTCTCCTGTCTGGCTGTGATACAGCGGGTGGGTTGTTTCATGAATTTTCATCCTGTCATGACTGATTCTGACATTGTTGATGATCTCAGTATCACTTGTGCACCTACGCATACGAGCCTGTTATAGTGTGTGTCTCACAATTCATAGAATATAAAATTATAGATCTCCTCTAGAAGCCCAAATCATGGTACCCTTACCTCAGGCTTCATAATTGATGTGGATAACTGAAAACAGCCCTCATGAAGAAGCTACAACGTAACTGAAACAAAACCAGAAGGGCAGCCACAGAGAGAAATGCCAGACATTCAGAACTCCAAAGCCCAAGGCAGATGATTCACTGGGGGTGACAAAAATTTCTATGACATCCTGTTGTCTTCTTCCTGGCCCGTCTTCACATTAATTATACAGGGGTTCTTCTCAAATAATAGCCTTCATTCCTGACTTCACAATTTCCCAAAACCAAAAGCTCTGAGCCACCACCATATCCATGCAGGGTTCCTTAGCATTTTGTAATTCAACACACACACTGCCACCATGCTGCCCCGTCCTTAGCTTCATTCCCAGAGTCAACCTGAAGGGCAGGAACACCTGCAGTTGACTTCTGCCTAGCTTGGCACGAGAGTGTCCCATCTATGGCAGTTTGCTGGATTACTGTGCTGCTGTGAATATAGTAATGGAGTTTCATGTGTCCTTCCAAACAAATTTTAAACTCCTTGAAGGAAAACATAAAGAAGTTCTCTGTTCTCTGCAGGCTTGTCCACAAATCTGGCTTGCCCAGTTGCCATGCTAAGTCATTACTTGTGTGGGTACCATTCATGGACAGCATGAAAACACTGCCAGCACCTGAAGCCCCTGGCTAGTCCCAATAGCCACCACCCTCCCCTGCAAAAAAATGAATACCACTCACACTGTTGCAGTAACTATTGTCATGTTTTTCTTTATAGTTTTACCTCTGCAGCAAGCATACCTAAACAGAAGGTATATATATTTTTAACTCTATAAATGGAATGTGTTATTTTGTGTTTGCCTTCTTTGCTCACTATTATGTTCCTTGAAGGTTCTTTCATGTTTTTGTTTGTAGCAATACAGAAAGTTCATTATTTTCATTAGTAATTAGGAAAATCCACATGAAACTAAAATAAAATTCCACTGACAAATGAGTAAAATAAAAATTAAAAAAAATAAAAACCTGACAATATCAAGAATTTGCAAAGAGCTGATATACTGCTTGGAAATGTAAGCATGTATGCATATTTTAGAGAACAGTTTGCTGTTCTCTACTAAAATTTAAAATGTGCATGCCCATGTCCTGCGACTCAGCAGTTCCACTCGTGGATATATAACCCTCTGAATCACACGCACATCATCACAACAGCATCATTCACCAGAGCTAGAAAGTAGAAACACTCCAAATGAATATCAACAGTAAAAATACAGATTATTCCATAATCATACAATGAATTATGTGTCATAAGTGTTTGAGTTTTAAAGTTTTTTGTTCACTTTTTTGCACATGCACTGTATTTCTCACTCAAAAAAAGGTTATAAAACCTCTTTAACAAATTTAAGGAGATGGAATACTCTGAACCTCCATGGTAGGTAAAGGAAATACTAGATCTGTTCAAGTCTTGTGCTCATTTTTTCAACGTGTAGAAATAATTTCTGTAGTCTGTACTGGAGCTTTTGTTCTATTTTGTATTGCAAATACCTTCTCCTATCCTATTTGTAGGTTTTCCCACTCTTTTAATTAAATCCAATCAGAAGTTCTTAATTTTAATGACATAATTCAGCAATGTTTTACTTTACAGCATCTTGTATCTTGTTTCAGAAATCATAAGATATTCTCCTATCATCTAGAAGCATTATTATTTTACCTTTCATATTTGTATCTATTGTCCTTTTGGAATTTATTTTTGTGGATAACATCACATAGAGTCACATATTACTTCTTCCAATTGTTCCAACATCATTGAAAAGATCATTTTCTCACTGCTCTACAACGACACCTTTGCCATAAATCAAGTGTCTATATATATATGGGTCTATTTCTAGGTTTCCAATTCATTCCACTGGCTTGTTTGCCTAACCTTGAGCCAATATCACATAGTCCTAATTACCATAGTTGTAATAATTCTTGATAGATAAGAGAAAAATGTCCTCCCACCTTATTCAAAAGTACAATTAGCTGTTCTTCTTTTTAAAAAAATTTTATACGAATTTTAAGATCAGTTGTCAAGTTTCAAAACAAAATGTGTTGGGATTATCAATTGAGATTGCAGGGAATCAGTAGACTAGTGTGGGAGCAAGTGACATCTTTACAACGCTAAGTCAGGAGTCAATGAACCAAGTCTATTTCTCCCTCTTCCTTTAGTTAGGTCTTCTTGTATGTTTCACTCAACTGTGTTTTAGAATTTTCTGAATATAAGGCTGTACTTCTTTAGTTATATTTATTCTTAGCTATTTTATATTTTTATGATACATTATAAATTGTATCTTGTTTACAAACATGATCTTCTAATTGTTTGTTGCTAATACACAGAAATAAATTTATTTTAGTAAATTGACCTTGAATCTACCAGCCTTGCTAACCTCATAAATCCTAATAATTTATTTATGGACTTTATCAGATCTTTTGTGTATATAATCATACCATCCATGATTAATGGCATTTATATATTTTCCTTTCTGATCCTAATGTTTAAATCATTCTCTTTCCTTACTGCACTGGATAAAACCTTCAGTATAATATTCAGTAGAAGTGAAAATTACAGATAACCTTTTCCATTCTTGATCTCAATATAAATCTTTCAAAATTTCATCAATAGCCGGGCACGGTGGCTCACGCCTGTAATCCTAGCACTCTGGGAGGCCGAGGCGGGCGGATAGTCCTGAACTCAGGAGTTCAAGACCAGCCTGAGCAAGAGCGAGACCCCGTCTCTACCAAAAATAGAAAGAAATTAATCAGACAGCTAAAAATATATATAGAAAAAATTAGCCGGGCCTGGTGGCGCGTGCCTGTAGTTCCAGCTACTCGGGAGGCTGAGACAGTAGGATTGCTCGAGCCCAGGAGTTTGAGGCTGCTGTGAGCTAGGCTGGCGCCACGGCACTCGCCCCAGGCAAGAGAGTGAGACTCTGTCTCAAAAAAAAAAAAAAAAAAAAAAATTTCGTCAATAAATATGATGTCTTCTCATATATGTTTGTAGATACCCTTGATTATTTAAATAATTTCCTTTCATATGTGTAATACTCTACACATGCATATATTTATAATGTTGAAAATGAATATTGTGAAATGCTTTTTCTGCATCTAAGATGACATTATTTTTATTTTATTAATATAATTAGTACATGAATTAATTTTCAAATCTTAAATCAACCTTACATTATTAAAATAAACCTAAATCAACTACTATATCTATATTTAGCTAGAGATCTAGACATATGTAGAGATTATAGTGATATGATAATAGCATATGATTAGCATAGTATTATGTCATGATATACAAAATCAAAGATTCATATATCTTTCTTATATATGACTAGAATCAGTTGATTAATATATTTTAATGTTTTATTAAAGCATGACACATATGTAGAAAAATGCAAAAGTCATAGATGTACAACTCAATGAATAGTCACAAAATGGATATTCCCATGTATATAAGTTTGCTAACACTTTGTGTCAGATTTTTTAGGTTCACAGCGGTCTCATAAACCATGGACACATTAAGAGTCAGATGATTTTTAAAAATCACCCAGGCTTAGGAATCTGGGACTGACAGCCAGGGGGTTGGAAGTCAAGATTTTTTGGCATAAGGATTATTGGCATTCTAACCAAGCAAGAACTATCCAGGCCCTCAGCTTTTGGATAAAATTGAAAAAAGTAATACATTTTGAAAACAAAATAGAGTGGGATCCTAGCAGAGGCACAGGCAAGTTTCAAGGTTGAAAAATATCTAGAACTCCAAAGTCAGACAGACTTGGCCGTAACAAGATGCTGCTATTATCTACTAACTCTGTGTCCTTAGACATTTTACATAACGTCTCTGAAACTCAAACCAAGAAATTATTATTGCCTTTCTTGCAAAAGTCTTGAGACCCAACTGTGCTAGCTGGTAAGTACAATGCTTGACACAAAGTTGGTGCTCAATGTTAATTTCTTTCTCTCTTTATCCAACTTCAGTTAACACAAACTTACAAAGATGAAGGAAAAAAATTAAAAGCTTTACAGGGCCACTTTTGTTTTGTTTTGTTTGTTAGGTGTGGACAAAGAACTAACAAGGGCGACTACATGGGCCGTTACTGCAGAAGGAAAATCCAGGTCAGTTAGTAGCTCAGCTGTGGTCGCCCCCTCCGTTAGTACCAGGATAAGTGGGCACCAAGTGTTCAAGCTATAAAGGCGAGGCACCTGGGACTTCCTGCAAAGGCGTGAGTCCCGCGACAGAGTCCCCACAGCATGAGCAGATGACCTGTTACTTTCCACGGGGAGTGAAGAAGGGTATGAGGTGAAGTTCTCTCCCGCCCAAATATTCACACAAAGGAATCAAAGAGAAGTGGAGAGATGGCAGGATCAGTGCTAGCAGCTGGACATCCATAGTTTTATGTCACCGCATCTATGCACTAAGTCCCCTGAGGTGAGCTCTGTTGTTTCCCTTCCCTTTAGTGGCTCAACACTGGCTAAGCATTTGTGTAGGAAGCACAAATACTTTGAGTTAGGTCATGGTGACTGCTTTTTTTTTCCTGAAAGATAAACTGTTCCTTTTTTTCCTTTTTTTTTTTGGACAGGGTCTTGCTCTGTCTCCCAGGCTGGAGTGCAGTGGTGCATTGCAGCCTCCAACTATTGGGCTCAAGCCATCCTCCAGCATCAGCCTCTGGCCTCAGCCTCCCAAGTAGCTAAGACTACAGGTGCACACCACAATGCCTGGTGGCTATTTTTTTTTTTTTTAGAGACAGGGTCTCACTGCATTGTCCAGGCTGATCTCTAATTCTTGAACTTCTGACCTCAAGTGATCCTTCTGCCTCAGCCTCCCAAAGTGCTGTGCTTACAGGCATGACCCCCCATGCCCATCAAACTGTTCCATTTTTACATCAATTTAAATGTACCCCAAACCCCTAGATGTTTTCAATGATATTTCTATTGAGAATTCTGTATTTGTCCATTGATACTTTTCAGAGACCAGAGTTTCTGTTAAGACCACATTAAAGAAATGGACATCTTTGATGATGAAGGTGTTCTGTGACATTCTTCTTACATTGTCTTTCACAGTCACGCATTTCAGAGTGGCAAAATGTTGTAGTCAAACCTCACCCTTAATTCCAGTACAGCTTATTGCCATTCAACTAGAATTCAGGATGAAATAAGGCAAAACCCAGACTTTTAAGAAAATGAAACATGTTTACAATTTTAAACACAGATCTTTGAGTTGGTCTTTGGCATGTTTTGCCAATATTTCCATTTTATTGCCCTTAAAATGTGAAAAAATCATTGACACAATCTCTCTCCTACTCACTTCCCCAGAGTGCTACAAACTATAGTTGACATAATCCTCAAAGTGTCACTTCTGCTTAGGTTTTCCTCATTTCCATTTGATTTTCTCATTCAGCTTTCAGAGCATACAAACCACGCCAACGATTTATGTCTGCTTAGGACAGACACCTGAGGACCACTCGGGCCACCTCATCTAAAACATCACTTCTCTCCATACTTCCTAATCCTACTTTACCACATGATATTTTTCTATTCCTACTCTCCTTATTAAATATTTTATTTGATTGACTCATCTCTTGCTTGTCTCCATTGCAGATTATAAACACCATAGAGGCAGAGATTTGACTGAATATGTCCCCAGTGCCCGGAATAGTGCATGGCACATAATATGTTCTAACTACATTTTTGTAGAGAGAACTTGTTATCTCGATTTATAACAAGACGCACTGGATTCTAAATTATCTACGCTGGTTTGGGGTAAGGAGGTGGGTTGGAGAATGAGAAAAAGAAATATTCAAACAATCTGTGATGAAGTATATTAACTTAATGAATACTTAACATTATGTATTTTCTAATTAAACAGCAGTCATACTAAAAAGGCCTGTTCAGGAGAAGTGAATTTCCTTCCATCATACCCACTCCTTTGCAAACCCTTTCTGATGCACTCAAGCACTCAAGCACAAAACTGAAAAAATCACTTAGAACAGTAGCTCTTGAATGCGAATGATGAGGCCACACCCCAGGCTGATGAAATCAGAAGCCCTGAGAGTGGGCCACTGCAACATAAGTTTTAACAAACTCTCAGGAGATTCTGATATGCGGTCAAGTTTGAGAACCACCAGTCTGTCTCTTCTTTTAAAAAAAGAGACCACTATTTTGTCTTAAAATCATTTATCTTTTAGTTTTTCTGAGATAAGGTGAAAAAACGAAGATCATGATCAAACAAATAATTTGGAATGCATCTATCTCTCTATGTATATATTGCTGTGTAAAATAGGTGTGTATATATACATGTAATGTGTGCGTCTATACACACATACACACATACGCACACGCACAAAGCGTTTAAAAGCCAAATGTATGTCCTTCAGTGTTTTGATAACTGAAGAGCCTTAGGAGCCACAGTGCCCACCTCAGATTGCGATTTGTGCAAGCTGCATGTCTTGCATTCAACTCAGAAGAGTTGACAAGTCATTCTCAGACCTGTCCCTTCCAGAGGACAGCTCTGTCACTGGGCAGATTGGAGGGATAGCAAGAGCATTCAAAATGCTGAGCTTTGTTTTCCGGTGAGGAAGTGACATGACAGTGAGCCGGCTGGCTTTGTAAACCATCATGACCCAATCTGCTTGTGGGAACTCTGAGCTCTCCAGAGAACATGGAGAGAGTGTTTTGGAGAAGGATAAGGTGAGTGGAAGGTCAAGGAAAAATAGCTCCTGATAGCAGCTCACACTTTTTAATCCAAGCTGCTTGCTGCAGGACTTGTGGGGAGACCTGCTCTGTGACAGTCAGGGAGAGGCGGGTGAGGGAAAGAGAAGCACCCACATTTGCTAAGGGCCCTCTACGAGCTGGGAATCTGCACGCATATCTCCCGAGGTCTTCATATAACCCACCTGCTAAAATTACATCTGCATTTTAGATGGTTCAGTGTCAGTTCAAGTCCCTTCTCCTTGTAATTGTCCAGCAGCTTGGAGCTAGTAAATGAGATAAGAAAGATCTGGTTCAGGTATATCCGGCACTAGATGCTCTTTCATGCATAGAATGCTGCCTGGGACCTGGGAGAATGCAAAGTGTCAGAATTACTTCCATCTCACCAGTGCATACTGTGGAGCCACACTGGCCTTCATTCTGTTTGTGGAGCAGGCCAAGCTTTGAGGGCCTTTGCACTTACTGTTCCCTCTGTCTGGAGCACTCTCTGCACCCAGGTCTTTGTGAGGCTTACTTTGCTCAGCAACTTTCTGTCAGCTGCAATGTAGACTACCCAGAGTTTCCTAACCACCTTGAGGAAAAGAACTTGTCTACACAATCTCATCACATCACCTGCCTCATCGTCATCTTGGCTCTTACAAACCGAAATGTCTGTGTGTTACACGTGCTTTTTGATCTCTCATTTATTGTTCCCATTCGCCAATTAGAATGGACATTTCTTAAGAGCAGGGGTGTTTCTTTCTTACCCCCATTGTATGCTGATCCTTAGAGCAATCCACAGTAATTACCAGGCACTCAGCATATACTGTATATTTTGGTGTAATGAGTAACTGCCATTCACACTAGCAAAAACAAAACACTTACTTTTTAAGAATTTTGTCTATAGTGTTATGGGACTGAATGGCCGATAATAAGTTTCATTCAAAACAAGCTCACTAGTCAAATTCTATGTGGGTGGTCCCATGCTATGTGCAACAGCAATTTAAGATAGACTATAATATAGCATTTTGTTTAATAAAATAAAAACCACAAAGCATATGGGCAAAAACTGAAGTTAACAAAAAGGAAGGGAAGAAACCACTGCTGGTTCTTTTCATCAGGGAATAATGTACTTGTTCATTAACAAACAAGTACTGAATGTTTCGGTGTTGGATGCTGGAAGGCAGTGGTTCTTAAACTTGGAACCACCTGGGGGGTTAAAAGATACTCATGGCTGGGATCCGCCCCATAGTATCTGCAGTACGATTGTCTGTGGAATGACCTGGGCGTTCGGACATTTAAAGGCTCCCCAGACCCCCCCACTGCGGAGCAGGTTTGAGAACCACTGTTCTGATATAGAGAACCAGCCACTGTGCCTGTCAGAGTCTGACGCAGGTGACAGAGACAGCAATTACGGTGCAGGCCCAGCAGTGCTGTCTCTTGGTAACCGTGGCTGGAAGCGACTGTGGAGAATAGAGTAAGTGCTTCTCAACCAGGCTCCCCTTTACCTCTCAGAGCCTAGGCTGGGCAGCAAAGGACAGAGACAAAAAAGCAGAAGGGACATTGGAGGCAGAAACAGGGAGACATCAAATGGAAAGGCCAGATCTGGACAAGTATTCTATGAAGACTCAGAACGTAAGCTTTATCTTAAAAGATGAAAAAATATGAATAGACTTAGGAAGAGCAGGGTAGTTTTAGGGAAAACTAGAGTTACAAAGACTTTAGAACTATCTGGTCTAATTTTATAGGTGAGCAAACCAGGGTGCAGAACAGCTACTCAACCTGCCCCAGACAACCAACAGAGTCATGTCTGGGATGGAGCCCAGACGGCAGTATGGGCTTTAAGACCCCCAGGAAGGTTCCAAACACTTCAGTGCAGGTGGGGGAATGACAGGAATGAAGCAAAAGGAGTGTGGTGTGTTCAAAAGTCAGGATCCTAGTCTGCCGTGAGAGAAGAGTAGACACCAATGGAACGGAGACAAACGTGCCGTGTATCCGGTTATGTGAACAAGAAGAAGTAGGGACTTTTGTCCATAGCGTACCCCAGTCTTGTCTCCAAAGATGCTCTTGTGTTCTTTGTTCTTGCTTTTAGATGAGGGAATGTCAGGATCTCTGTTGAAGCTACTGTCTTTAGTGTTGTTTGAGGGTGAATAATTTTTGAGTAAGAAGCCAGTGTTGAGGATAGAGCCATAAAAATTGCTCATTTGTTTAACAGGTTTGGATCACCCAGGAGGTTCAGTGTGTCCCTTGCCTTGGCCACCTCCATCTTACTGACAACACTGTTGCATCTCGAAAGGATGGGAACTTTTGGTATTGGTGCCACACACACACACACACACATACACACATACAAACAGGCACGCATATGTACTCATACACACATACTGATTGCCTTTGCTTTGAATTAAATAAGTTAAAACCCTGACTAAGCCTCCTCCGAGTGTCTTAATCTCATTAGGTACAGACTGACCCTTTAAATCAGGCTTCCTCAATGCAAACCACTGACCAAGACACACGCTTCCTCTCCAGCTGGTCTGCTAGCACACATGTGAGCATTTTCCTTTCCTGCTTACCATACTTTTGTTCCCGAAATATTTCAGATGCTTTCTCCTCTTTATGTATTTTGGTTTCATTGATGTCAGCACAGCCCAGGCAGAGGAGCTGCAGCAGAGAATGCCATGCGTGATTAGTATGTCTGCACAGTAAACACAATTATTGCTTATGTCTGGCTTCCAGGACTTTCATCATCATTGACGACAGATGAAGACCTAAAAGCACATATCTTTGTGGTCAAATACTGAATTAGCCTTTAAGAGAGTATACAAATGGGAAAATTATGAGGCATTTTGAGTCATGAGATGAACCCTTTGCCCCCATCCTCCAAACTTCCTTGAACTCTCCGGTACATCCAACTTTTACAATCTGCGTGCAGGCCCCACGCTTCCCCTACCACTGCAGCCCACATTGATCCTCCCCTTGTATGAACATCAGCTGAGTTTTATAGTGTGTACCAAACAATTTAGCACTTAACGCTAATTAAATGAGGTTAAATAAAATCACTTCTTCAGAAGTGCCTGCTGTGAACTGCACAAGACAGATGCATGGCTCTATCACCACCATTAATTAGATTAATTGGCTTTTGTGTGTTCATTTTTCCTCCTCAGCTCTTTTGTAAGCTTTCTACTGGAGGTTCCGTTTCCGCTAATGCACGATGAGAAGAGAGGAGATGCTGAACAGCTATGGATTTATTAAAGATAGGATTACGTGGTGGGCCACACTCGGGGCTCGTGGTGTACAGTGGTCTTATTTCTTCCTGCCGCCATTTTCTCCTTGAAAATTTTCAGTCATCTTTGCAAAGAGAACAATGCCAGAACCCTTTACAGCTATATTTAGACAGCCAGAAATGAAATAACTGTAACATGATTGATAACCTGAAGTCCAGGGAAATGATATTACTAATTAAATCGTGAAACATTAGGTAGGCTGTCAGGCACAGATATATTTAAAGTCGTAACAGCTCTTGCTTATTTTTAAAGTGTTTGCATATTGAATGATTCTGGCAAAATTGTTTCTATTTATCAGACCTAGTATAAAGTGCTCATCCCTGTGGTATCTGCAAGCATAATGGTCAATCTAAGATAAATCCAGGCCCAAGAGAGCAATTTCTCCTTCATCTCACATCCTTTCTTTCTTGGTAGCCCTTTTATGAGTGTGAGCGTCATTCCGTTTTGGAATTGGCAAATTCCGAACCTTACAACTTCTGGAGCAGAAGTGTGTGGTGAGGTGAAACAGAAGGAAAAGGCACGAGTGCCAGGGCTGCAACCTACCTACTGTGTGCCAGGCCCATTACATCTTTGGATTATTAACCTTACCAGTCCCATCTTACAGATGAGAAAACCAACACACAGAGATATTAAAAGAAACAAACACACAAAAATAACCTTGCCCTGCATTGCCCAGTTAACGAGGAACAGATCATGTTTTGAACTGAGGGCGCTTTGGCACCAATGCCAGTGCTCGTTTAAAATCTGATGATAAGAAAGGCTAGGAAAAATTCTTTCACCTGAAAGAGTAGATGGAGGCGTAATTTTTCCCCAGAGGTGCCCGCAGCGGTGAGCCAGTGAGAGTGAAGGGAGCTCCGTGGGCTTTCGGGTCGAGCACACCTTCGGTCCATTGCCAGGACGGGCTGGGAACTGTGTGACCACAGCACAAACCCCCTCGTCTCTACACATCTTCACCCCCTTCTCCAGCACGGAGTAATGATGCCTGCCTTGCTAGTGTTTACGATGATTAAATAGAGATAATTTTAAGATATCTATAAGAAGCCAGAGGGAAGGAGAGGGGAGGCGTGAGGACAGGACTTCCCCACATTCCCAAAATTGCATTCATGCCAGAGTTTGCTTATTCTCTGTTAATGATGGCATTAAATATTTCCTACTGTACAAATTTTGGCAAACATAACAGGCACATCTTGCCCCAACACAAGGTATTAGATTGAGCATAATAAAATTGCGGTTTAAAATGAAAGGCCTGAAACTCATGTTAAATAAATAGTATTAAGAAAGCCCTAATTGAAGCTCCAAAATGATTGCTTTAAAATCTCTTCATCTTGGTTTGTTATTTTCCTATCTGATCACGGAGGGAAGGGTGCCCCAGCTGACCTATCTTGCATTCTTAAAGGCGTTCTGTCACTATTGCAAATGAGTAAACTGATCCTCCCCTAATCCTGAGAGCACTGCAGGAATTGTGGTAAATTGCATGCACAGAAAAGAAGGATCTTTTGGCATTAAATCTCGGTCTGGGATCTCATCTTCATTCCATATGGATTGTCAACGTGCCAAATTCTAGGCCACAGCTATTGTTGTAATTAGACTTTGAAAACCTTTCTCTGATTTCTTATTTTCTGTTGACAAGGATTTGCTACTTAAAATTACAAATTGCAAATATATTGTTAGGGTCTGTATCTGGTCATCTTTCATTTCATCCCTAAGCTCCAAGAAATTGCCATTGTTTTAATGTTGAATTTATGTGGCTTTAAGTGTGATAATTCAGATAGGAGTGAACAGGAGTGGGAACAGGAAGGAATTGCAGACTCCTTGGTCCTTGGGCAGCCGGGGTCCTTCCCAAGCTCGGTGCCACATTGCCCAATCTCTGGGCACACCGACTCAGGCTCAACTCCCACAGCTCTGCCTTCTACTCACCGCACCTGTCCCCTCCTTCATCCAAGCTGAAACTTTCACGTGGAATGACCGCCCTTTGGGCTATTCATAGAATGACCGCACAACTTTTGAGAGTGAGTGGAGGCCAGGCGCGGATGCTCACGCCGTAATCCCAGCACTTTGGGTGGCTGAGGCAGGAAGATAGCTTAAGGACAGGAGTTCAGGAGTGAGAGGAACACATTTAATTATTATGCCTGAAAAAGATGCAAAAAAATGTGAGATGTGCCTGAGCCAGGCAGAGCATCTGACCACCCCACCTATGTAAACCTGCCCTCTTTATGTGTACAGTCGAGGGGTCCTCCACGGAAGCCTCACTAGTAACTGCAGTATCCTCTCAGCTCTTCCAACACTAGCTGTGAGCCCCAGACTCATTTTGATATTTAGTGCTTTCATTTTTATATTTTTAACATACTTTGAATATATACCTTATCTCACCAACTAGGTTGCCAACCTCATCATAGCAAATTTGCTTCTTTAGTGCCTAGTAATGTGCTATGGTGACAGTAGACATTCAAACATTGAATGAATATATACAGAATAAGCATTAATTAAAACTATTTGTGTTATTTACCTCTCTTTTATAAATGGGAAAGAAAGAAGGAGATATTATATTAATAGCAGCGATCCCTCAAAGTGTGAAGACTTTAAAAATAATATTCCCATGAATATTAAGAGCAGCAGTCAGTTTTGAGGTCTAATTTTTCAGAAAAATCTAAAAATTCAGACAATCTAGTTAACCAGTTTTCCATTAATATGGTAGTTGTGTTTTACTGGAAGTATCATTGGCCTACGACTTGGGTTATAGTACTGATCCTGGTGGAGTAGCTACACCATCCTAAATGCATTATTTGACATTGAGGGGCCCCATATTTCTGATTTATAAATTGAGTTAATAAAGCAGATTTTCTCCACCTTACAGCCCTACTGTGGTGATGCATTTGAAATCACCTCATTAAGATCACTCATTCTGTAAGCAAAGCACCTCACTGCTCATGGTGTGGTGTGAAGGAATGTCAGGAGGTGCTTCCCCCCATGGCCAATAAGTCCTGCCAACATCTTTTGTGATGAGTATCACTACACTGATTTGCAGAGGAGGAAGTGGAAATGGAGAAGTGTTAAATAACTTGAGTAAGTTAGTAACGGCCAGAGGTTGGATTCCATCTCAAGTTTATCT
>RJWJ010029875.1:0-20245 GCA_004363605.1 Indri indri | reverse complement strand
GTGTTATGTCTATCAAAAAAGCCAATAGGCATTAAGGACCATGCTCATGCCAAGCACAGTCCCATACCCTCCGCCACCCTCGTGAGGCCCTAGGACATTGCTGCCATGTTCTATTGACCACAGACACACTGTGGCCATCAGTCTCTTCTTGTCCTGGGCCCTCAACCCCGACACTCTCAGGGAGAAGACCAGTTCCGGTCCTTTCTGTGGACCCTTCCTCTTTCCCCACAGCCTCAGACATGCAAAATCACCATGTGGTTAGTTGGAGAGGAACTTCCTCAGCTTGACTTCCAAAGAAGATGCCACCATGCCATTCAATGACAAATCTCTATGGCACCAGCAATGCTCTTGCCCCTTTCTCTACATTTCCCTCCCTGACCGGAGTGGTCACGACTGAAGGGGCATCGGTGCCACTTCTCTCTTTGGTTATGTCAAATCCTGTTCATGCACAAACTTTCGAACAATGGGTTTCTTGTCAAAAGCAGAAGTCCCCAAGTCTCTGAGGAACAGAGAATAGACGTCCCTGGGCATAGGGTAAGGGCAGTGAATGGAAGAAAAAGCGGAAGGGGTGGGAGGAAACAACAGGATGGCTGACCACCATTTACTGAGCTCCTCCTCGGGGCCAGGCGCTGCACCAGGCACCAGGGATATAGAGATGAATAAGACGCGGTGCCTTGTCCTCCTAAAGAGACAGCTGGTGAGGGAGAGAGGCAGGAAACAAAGATGCCCTTGCGAGAGGCTCTTGGAGAGTTAAGAGAACAAAGACAACTGAGCCCCATCCCAAGCCCAGCAGCGGGAAGGCGGGGAGGCGCCAGCTCGCGGGAGTGCATTCTCTTGGACTGGGAGCAGATGTTATCGGGCAGCACTGCTTTGCTGTTCTGTGACCCAAGACTAGAAGACTTCAGACAGGGAATCAGCTGAGACAATTTGAAAGGGACAGGAACCAGGAACTCAGGTAAGGCCCAGAGACAGATGATGAATCGTTTGTCCCTGCTGAGTTGATGTGGGGTTCCAGAGAGAACTTGAAGGGGACTGGGCTCTGCCACCAGAGCAGGCCACGGGGCCGTGGAGGAAGAACAAGAGCTTTAGGATGAGACAGATCTAGGCACCGACTTCAACCACACCTGGGATCAGCCTGGCAGGGTCCAGGGGAGCTGAGAGCATGAGCTCAAGGACCACACCACTGGGGTTCCCATCCAGGCTCCATCAGTTATTAGCTGGCTAAACTTAGGCAAGTGACTTAACCTCAGACTCAGTTTCCCCACTTGTAAATAATTGCAGGTGGCAATTATAGCATCATCCCCCTGGAACTGTTGAGAGGATTAAATCAAGCATCTGATAATCTATGCAGCACATTAGGTGCCTGGTCAAAGGTAAGTTTTGAGTATTGTTTAGCTGTTATTATGGGCTGGAGGACGGGGGTCTCTCTGAGCTTATTCTTCTGTCAGATGCAGGATTAGATGAGCTCACATGTGTGATAGCTCCTCAGTAGAGAGGGTTCCTCTCCCTCTACCTTCGTGGTGTTCCTGAATCCCCGGAAATGGAGGCAGGTTTTGGAACAGGCCATGAGGGTTACATGAGCATTCAGGGGCCGGGATCCTTCATGCTTTAACAGAATGTTGGGCTTCGTGGGAGCTGCAGGGCCGTCTGTAGTACAGAACGTGGGGACCAGCCCCAGCGTGGCTGTTCTGGAGGATTTGGGGGTGCTCTGGAGAAGCGTTTCAGCTTCGGTGTCACAAAACCACTTTGCCTTTTCTTTCCCAGAAACCCACCAGGTGGGGAAGCCAAAGCACAAAGTCCTCAAGGCTGAGGAGAGGCTGATTTAAGCTCGTGCTTCTCCAAAGACAGAAAGAAACCTGACGTGCGCACACTCACTCGACTGAGCCGCTAAACGGATGGCATCCTCGCTCCCACGCAGAAACTTCTCTGAGAAAGCCTCCCGGGCTGGGGAGCGCAGAGGAAGGCCCAGCTCCTCACTGGTCAGCAAGATCCCCTTGGCCGCTAGGAAACTCTCTCCCAGAGGGAACCAAGAGCTGTTGGAAGCTGAGACAATCTCTTCCGTTTCCTTAATGAACTGCAGTACACGAAGCTTCTCTTCCTCACAGGAGCCAGGACCTAGGGGAATAGAAATATCACAGATGGACTCACTCACCATGTATAGCTCCCTCTGACCTCCCTGAAGCACATGCACATACATGTGTGCACACGCATGTCACATGCACGCACACATACATACAAGCCACACACACCACATATATACATGTACACACATGCGCACATACACACAAGCCACATACACACACACATATACGCACACACCCTACACACACACCACATATGCCACACACATACACATGCCACACATACCACACATATATACACATACACAGCACATATACCACACACACACACGCCATGTGCACCACACATACAGCCACACCACACACATATACACACGTTTCTGCCTCAGCTGTTTTCTTCACACCAGTGAATGTTCTTTCTGTTTTGCCTCCACAATTTCATTAGCTCAACATTTATGAATGGCCTACTACGTAAGAAGATTAGTAATAGCTAATGTTCACTCCATGCCAGGCATCCTACTAAGCACATTTACACAGACAATCTAATTTATTCTACATGACAGTCCAATAAAATATTCCTATTTCCACGTTACAGACAAGCAACTAGGCATGGAGAAGTCATACAACTTAAGCTCCAAGCCAGCAAGTAGCAGATCCAGCGTCCAGTCCAGACAGCCTCACTCTGGAAACAGTGATCCCGACCGGCTGCCTCTGATGGAAGAATGGACAGATGACGGACAGATGGATGGATGGATATGAAAAGTTGAAGAAAGGTGTTGTAGGTTACTAGAGAGTTATTCCTGTGCATGACTCTCAAAGACCTGTGGGTACAACTAGTCACTTATTAGCTGTGTGACCCTGGATAATGTGCTTACCTTCTCCCAGCTTCAGTCTACTGCTCTGTGCAATGGGGAAAACCGGGGATGGACTCCATGGGCTTCGTATGATTCTATGAGGTGCTCGGCAGCACAGTGTCTGGCACGTGCTGTCCTTGTAACTGTCACTAGTAGCAGAGGCCAGCCCAGCATATTCGCTTCAACCAGCACATTGCGAATTCAACAGTGGAGGTGTGCAGTGGATTCTTTTGAGAGCATGAGATCAGCAGATCTTTGACTTCTGGAACTTGAAGACATTGTTTTCTTGTTCTAATGGATATTCTTGATCAAATAATCTATTCTGTTAGACCCAGAGATTTGGAACTCTTGAAGCAAAAACTCACATTTAAAACCTCTGCTTGTTCTCCATTTCTTCCTGGTTAAAGTGAAAATCTTTAATTGGGCACATGAGATCTTTAAAGATCTGGCCCCAATTTACCTTCCTCCTCTTCTTCTGTCAGTCCCTTCTAAACCCCTCCCTTCCTGCTACAATAACCATCTTCTCCACCCTACTCCTTGTACAGCTTCCCCGCCTTGGCGCATACTACTTCTTCTGTTGGAAAGGGCCAAACACATTGCGTGGCTGCACAAACACTTCCCAAGATTCATCCCAGAAATCAGTGCTGAGCTAATCTTTATCCCAGTCTTCAATAAGTTAGTAGCCTCATTCTCTGGGCATCCTTTCTGTGTGCAGACTTCTGTGTAATACCATTGCAGTGTATTATTTATCCGATAATACCTCTGTTTCCCCCATTGGTCCCTGAGCTTCTCAGAGCAGATACCATTTTTTTCATGATTGTATCACCATACAGCACAGTGCACACAGTAGGTGGTCCATAAACGTGTATTAAATGAAGAAAGCCAAATTTCAAACAGGTCAGAGACGGCAGTGTGGACTCATACTCCTAGAGGCCTGAGCCATCATCCCTGCGTGCGTGTATGGAAGCTATTGGTCACTGCATTATTCACTATCAATTGCATTAATGCAGCTATCATGTATTAAGTACCTCCTATGTACCAGGCCTGGCACTTTACATCTATTAATTTTATAATTCCCCCAACAGGCCTTTGAGGTAGCTATGTATTGTAACTTCAATTTTACAGATGAAACTAAGACTCGGGGAGGGTCACCCTCCTTTAGGTCGCACAGTGGTAAATGGCAGAACCAGGGTACTAGTGTTCTGTCCTCAAGGCCAGTCCTTCTCAAGCTTGTGGGTGCATTAGATTCACCTGGGAATACTGAAGAAATGCAGATTTTGATTCAGTAGGCAGGACCCAAGGTCCTGAATCTTTATTAAGTTCCCAAGGTGATGCTTACACTGTTAGACCTTACTTTGAGTATCAAGGCTCTGAACCAATGGTCACCAAAACCTTTATACCCATACCCCTATCAATAAAAAAGCTTGAATATGTACCCCCAAGATATGGGTATTTCTTTATAAAGCATATGCATGTTCCGCTATAATAATATACCATGTGCAGTCTCCTCAGCTGTTTCAGCTGTTAACACTTAATTGCATAAACAAAAATAGAAATGTGAAAGGAAGTGATGAAATACTGAATACAGATGGAAGGTCTAATATTTTCTCTCTAATGGATGATCTTGTACACCTGGCCATCTACTCTACACAGCCTCCTGTTACTCAATGAAAAAGCCAATTACTTTAAGTCTAGTCCTAATGATCTGCTCAGCAGTCAGACCAAGGTATAAAAGGCTAGTCATTAAAGTTACTAGGTACCTTTGGTTTCAGCAACTCAGGCCGCTAAATTTTCATACAAAGAGTACAAAATTCAATCTCAGAACATCTGAAATTATAGGAATGTCCCCATGAAGGAACCTGACCATTGGTATGGAGAATAATTCTATAGATCTCACAAAAATAAATAAGACTTCTTATGTAAGAGTCAGACCAACATCAGTGTGTTAACTTTATGGGTACTTTCGCTAGAACTTGACATTTTAATGGAGAATTCTAGTAGTATTATCTCCGTGTTGTTCAAAATGCCAAGGGTATTACTGTTCTCATCACATGGTTCTTTCATCCATCATCCTAAAAATCCAGTTGCTGCTAAAGCCTAAAATTTGGCTAATATTAAAATAGCCTGATAAATTTTAACATATCCAGAAAGGTTCAAGACAATGTTGAACATTGCAAGGAACAAATTGAGAGATTTCACTGAACTTGAACAGCTATTATGTTACCTATAATACTAGCAACTGCTGGTTAGAGAGACTCTGATTTGATGAGAACAGTGTTGAATCTGCCTGGTTGTTCTTTAAAATTGCTGGCATGGCTATTTGTGAATAAGGAATTTTAAGTGAAGACACAGTGTCAGTCTCATTCTGTTTATGCCTCCTGTACTGCAACTTTTATGTAAGTCTACCTGCCACAAAGCTGAACTCAGAGACCTTCATGAGTGGCTCTCCAATTAGTCCCTTCATTAAATCCCTCCAAGTCAATTAAAGTCACTTTAGGTGGCACTCTCCTGGGGTCCTGAGCACCTAGTAGTGTTTTGTGCAAATAACAGGGTCACCATGATCCTTATTGATTAATCAAATGGGGCATCTAACTGATGAGAGATTATTAAACATTTGCCATAGGAGGACAAGGGCCCGGTCATTTTCACTTTTATAGCCTTCATTGGCTCTAAGAGAGTGCTTTGCACACAGAAGACATCCAGTAAAAATCTAAGGCATTGATTTAAATAGTCAATTGCATGAAAATTTTAAAATATACTATATTAACCTTTCCAACATCTGACTGTGTAGCTGCGGGGAACTTACTTCCCATTTGTGAGCCTTGGTTTTCTCTTCCATGCATTGAAGGGGTATGTACCTGGCCATCTCTAAAGTCCATTCTAGCTTTGACACTCAATATCCTCCCATTTAAATACCCTTAAAAAAACAAAAAATAAAAAAAATAAATAAATTCAGCTCTTCACAGGAGTTACTCACATGCTGGGAGCTTGCTTGGCTCAACCCGTGTTCCTTCCAGCTCTTGACCGGCCTCATCCACACACCAGCAGTTCCGCAGGTCGAAGTGCGCCAAGGGAGTGCTGAAGTCAGAGTAGGGCCCTGGGTACCGGCTGAGCTGGCCATTCAAGATCTTCCAGAAGATGTAGGGCTCCAGGAGGATGTTCTTCCCGGGCTGAGTTAGGTTCCCTTCCAACACCTCTAGTGGGACATCTTGGAGAGAAGGGTACTGTGTCAGCACTGGGAAGATTCCTTGCTGGCCAGCCTCATACAGACTTTGAATAAAGAAATGGAAGTTTCCAGAAGCTGCTTCTCTATAGCTCATGATCTTCACTAGCAGCTCGGCAGGGGTCAGCTCCGGGCCATCGTTCTGAGTTCCCCATTGTTGGTACCACTCGAAGACCTGCTCAGGGGGCCCGTCACATTGCACGCGTCTCCACTGCCCATTGGCACTGCACTGCGGGATGTAGGTGGCAGAGAGGGCAGGTGGCACATTGACATTGGAGAGCAGGGCTGACACCGTCCTGAGGAAAGCTTGCTCAGCCTGCAACTGACAGGGTGTGGGGCCTGGGGAGGAACAGTGAACAGGGGTTTCAGTTTAAGAAATTTAATAAGCTGGACAGACCAAGATGAAACTACTTAACTGTCCAAACTCCATCAAAAAACCTTACATGGCCATAGAAATCCCATCAACCTTAAATTTGTAAATGTCATCTAGACAGAGACCACCCCATGACTAAATCAGCACCATCGAGACCAGCTGTTGATCAGCACTGCAGCAATGTATGTGGCAGTTCTTTAAGGCCAAACAAACCTTCCTATTCACTTATTAGAATGGTTAACATTATGCAGATGTTCCTCTATAATTTTAACTTTCAGCAGTTAATTTTGCCATTAACTGAAGTTTAGACTTTAGCCACAAGTGGATTCTTGCTACTGCAATGCACTGGGGCAGGGCCTTAAGAGAGACTCTGAGTCTACATGTTGAGTACACAACAGACTCACATTGCTTGGGTTCACCAGGTATACTTCGAGTTCCAGGAATGGCCTGACCCTCAGTGTCAACACAGTAGCACTCTGAGTTGAAGCACTGGACAGGGAGGAAGTATCCCTCACTGGTGCAAGCAGGGACAAACAAGCTGGACCCAGCAGGCTGGCTACCCATGAGGCTTTGCATGCGAGCCCTTTGCTTTTCACACTCTGTGGGGCACCTCGGTCGTCCTCCTCTGACTCTTGAGCCAGGAAGTTCTTTGCCCCGGTAATCCACACACCAGCACTCTTCAAGGAAGCACTGGACATCCTCATAGCTTCCTTCCGTGGTGCATGACGGGACAAACAGCCTTCCAGGTGTCTGCTCACAGGTCTGGGAGCTGAGCACCATGTCCATCACATCACCTAAATCCTTTGCTACCTCTTCTGGCACAGTAAGAGCACGCTGCAAGAACAGAAGGAATTCCGGAAGCTCCAGAAGAGAAGCAAGGAATTTTAGGGCATTTTGGTTCTCTTGTAAGTTAACTTCAAAGCCAAAGCTGCCCACAATTGGCTTATTCATAGCAACACCCTTCTTAGAGGCTTCAGGACTTTCCGTGGAAGAATTTGAATCCAATCCCACAGAAAGCAGCTGGGCTGGTTCTTCTAGTCTCCCTCTGTTCTGAAAGCCTGAGAGACCAAGTTGCTGGAAAAACTGACTGAAGTTAAATGTGCCTCTTGTGCCAAGCGCTCCAGACATGTTAAACTGGCCAACATTCTCCAAAAATTTCCCCACAAAGAGGTTTTGCTGGAGTTTCTTTGGGTTGGTAGTAAACTGAAGGGCAAGTCGAGCCAGCTCTCGGGAGGGGAAAAGCACTCGCATGGCTTCTTTGAGGAGATTTTCTGAGGCGGAAAACTGCGGACCCTGCCCTTCCACCATTGGGCTGAGAAGCCCAGAGTCGACAAAGAGCTCCTTGACCGTCAGCGGGCAGGATGTGGCAAACCTGGCTCCTCTCTGAGAGTCTCGTCCTTCCTCGGAAGAAAACAGGTCGCACTGGCTGAAGTAGCCTGAGCTCCCAAAGTAGAGTCTGGACAAAGCCTGCTGCCTTTCAGAGGCACAAGATTGGTCTTCGGCTGCACGAAACAAAGTGAAACAGGAAAAGTGACATTAACATCGTAAGCAGTCCTGATACAACCCGTCAGGTCTTTCCAGTGGTAAGATGCTAAATCAATTCAATCGAGGACACCCATGTTGGGAACTAATTCCTTCTCTGTATCCTTTTATTTTTTCCTTTCCCTCGAAGCTGCCTTGTAGGGACCATATTTAGGGGCATGACTATTCCAGGTGACCTCTCTCAGCTTTCATTGGAGGTTGATTCCGTCTAAAGCAAGTCTCATAGACACTGGCCTACTTTCCGAAAATCTGACCACATTTGCCAACTGTACTGTCCCTCCCCTCAAATTCATGTCTACCTGGAACCTCAGAATGTGACCTGTTTAGAAACAGGATCTTTGCAGATGGAATCAAGTTAAGATGACGTCACACCGGATTGGGGTGGGCTCTAAATCCAGTGCCTGGTGTCCTTATTAGAAGATCATGTGAAAACACAGAGAGACACACAGGGAAGAGGCCATGTGAGGACAGAGGCACAGATTGGAGTGACGCAGCCACAAGCCCAGGAACACCAAGGATTGCCAGCAGCCACCAGAAGCTAGGAAGGGGCAAGGAAGGACCCTTCCCTAGAGCCTTCAAGGGGAGCATGGTCCTGCCCACACCTGGTGTTCAGACTTGCAGCCTCCAGAACTGTGAGAGAATACATTTCTGCTGTTTTAAGCCACCTAGCTTGTGGGGATTTGCTATGGCAGTCTAGGAAACTAGTATGCCAACAAATTTCTATTTGTATTTAATGAAATGTTATTTTCAAGCGCTCCCTTGTTGGAATTTTTAATGGACTATAATGCACCACTATATGCTTTCCATGTGACTGCCTAATTCCTCCCCACGGGTAGTCTTGTCCAGGCTAGCTGTGGTCTCCTTGAGGATAAGAACCGTACCTTAGATGCTATTGGTGTTTTCCATAGTAAGAAATATTATCCTCTATTATAATATAATATTTCCTATAATATAATACAATAGTACCCAGCAAACACACTTAGCACATTCTTCTGGGCTTCTTTTTTTTTTTTTTTTTGTGAGACAGAGTCTCCCTCTGTTGCCCTGGCTAGAGTGAGTGCCGTGGCGTTAGCCTAGCTCACAGCAACCTCAAGCTCCTGGGCTCAAGCAATCCTCCTGCCTCAGCCTCCCGAGTAGCTGGGACTACAGGGATGCACCACCATGCCCGGCTAATTTTTTCTGTATATTTTTTTAGTTGTCCAGATAATTTCTTTCTATTTTTTTTAGTAGAGACGGGGTCTCACTCTTGCTCAGGCTGGTCTCGAACTCCTGAGTTCAAACAATCCGCCCGCCTCGGCCTCCCAGAGTGCTAGGATTACAGGCGTGAGCCACCGCGCCCGGCCTCTTCTGGGCTTCTTGACCTTTCCTTGAAATTGCTAATTAAACAGTGATCAACTCAGTGAACTCCATGCATGGTCAGGTCATTCCATCTAAACAGCCTAGGTTGACCATAATCACATTAAAGAAAAAAATACATAAAATTCAAATACCAAGTGGAGGTCTCAGTCACATAGGTAGAAGTAAGTACGCTGCTTTTTTTCTCCATAAAATCACAAATCTTAGAGGATCTTTTAAACCACTCAACCCACCCCCAACTTTTAAAATAATTTTTTCCTCTTGATGCACATGGATGCCAAAGAGGAAGTCAGCCAATTTCCTTCTGTAACCAGGCAACAGAGAAAGAACTGGAAAATGTGGTGAGAAGCGGGGAGAGGGTGGGAGGAAGACTGGCAACATCAGAGCATGTAACACATCCCCCACGGAGGCCATGGCCTCCTCTAATGGCTATTACAGGAAGGTATGGAAGGAATAAAGTCGACCACTTATTCTCTTTCCAAATTCATAGCTTATCCCTTCCATCCATTTGTTATGTGGTGTTACCAAGGCAAAGAAATTCAGATATCATTTCCATGTGGCATTTGTTTCCACAGAAAGAGGACCGACATGCCAGAGAGAAAAAGTAAAATTATGTGATCCATCCATGCATTTGATAGAGCTATTTATTGGTTTTCATTTGGAAAGCCATAGTGCTTCATTTCCACCTGGAAATTAAAGGGCACAACATTCTCTAGGTTTTGGTAGAACTGAAATGTGATTGTAAGTATTAATACCTTCAAGGCAGGACCTCCAAATTTTCATTTTCAACACTCTCATACTCAGCAGATAGAACACTACCAAACACCGCATAGAATATTTAAAATGTTAGGTTGGAGAAATGGAGTGATTTACCAGGAATTACTGAGCAAACATTAATACATACCTATTTTGAAGCCATAAAAAACCCTACATTCTTCTTCACTGTTGCAAACCTTTCTGAACCTACACAGCTTACCCAAGTCAGAAGCCTGTGAGTGCTCCTGGAGTCTTGTCCCTCCCTCATCGCTAACATACCTCAAACTCCCACTGGGAAGATCAAATGGGGTCTTGCTAGAATGCCTGGTGACAGTTCTCATTACCTCCCCCTGCTTCTGCTTTAGGATCGGTCCCCATACTGTGCTGAATAGTGTCCCCCCAACATTCATGTTCTTCCCAGAACCACAGAATGTAACCTTATTTGGAAAAAGAGTCATTGTAGATGAGAGTAGTTAAGATGAGGTTGTTCTGGGTTAGGTGGGCCCTTAATCCAATGTGACTGCTCTTCTTATAAGAAGAGGAGCAGAGACACAGAAACAGCTGCAAAGGGAAGACGGCCATTGTCGATGGAGGCTAGGGCCGGAGTGATGCTGCCACAAGCCAAAGAATGCCACCAGTTGCTGGCACCCACCACGAGCTAGAAATAGGCAGGAAAGGATCTTCCCCTAGAGCCTGCAGAGAGAGAGTGGCCCCGCTGACACCTTGATTTTGGACTTCTAGCCTCCAGAACAGTGAAACAATAGATTCCTTTGTTCCAAGCTACCCAGTTTGTGGTGATCCATTGCAACAGCCCTAGAAAACTAACATAGACCCCATCATCTTGGTTCAGAACATTGCAATGATCTTCTAATTAGTCCTATTGCCTCCAGTCTAATGTTCCCCTCTGCCCCTCCTCCAGAATTTCTTGTCTTACACACAAAAGCTATCACAGCACTCTCCAGCTTAAACCTCTCAATGTCTTCACTCCAGAATGAAGACCTCGCACCTTTGTTATGATAAGAAAGACCTCACCAACGTACTACTGCCTTTCCCACAAAATTTTTTCCTCTATCCTTCTTGCAGATTCTATGATCATTAGCCTATCAATGCCTATTATTCCTGTCCTTACAATTTTGCTTCTCCTGCTTTCTCTATAGAAAACACCTTTCCTTACTTTCCTCCTTCAGGAAACATCTTCACTGTAGAAAACTCTGATCAAGTGTCACCTCTTCCACGAAGGTTCCCTAAATGCCCCCTGCAGAATGGACCACCCCCCACCCTGCAACTACGGTTCTTTAGTCACCTGTACACACTCCTCTCATGGCACCTGGAAACTTGATTCTCTTCTCTTTTTTTTTCACCTGTGAGCCCCCCCAATATTCCTTGAGCTCCCTGAGAAAGCAACTACATCTGACACAAGATAAGAAACATGTTGGAAGGTGATGATGACAAACTGGTTTTCAGTCACGTCACACTTGAAGGGTCTGTGGAGCAGTCAGTAGGCAGTTGAATTAATGGGGTCGTGAGAAGGTGGTCTGGGAGAATAGTTACAGCAGTATGATCTGAGGAGACCAAAAGAGGAAGCCCCCAGAGAAGAAACCCACCGCAAGATGGCGGCTCCCCCTGCCGCCGGGTTCCCTGGATCTCCTTTCCCCGGGCGTCCACACACCAGCACGGCCCTTCCTTCTGGCACTGCACTGCCTGGTAGTCCCCATCTCGGCCGCAGCTTGGAATGTGGGGGTGACCAAAGCTGGTTGCTGCAAACCGCTCCACTTCACATTTTGTGGGGCCTAGAAGAAATCCATGCAGGAAAGGAGAAGGCAGTGTGTACACAACGCTTCACGTGTTTACAGCATGCATTGCTGTTTGCTGCTAAGATTTTTTTTTTAAATATCTGCACTCACTTTGATGGAACAGCCAAAGAGATGGTAGCCACTTTAAAACCCAAGTGGTTTCCCTCAGCAGAAACACACACATCTGTTGGAAGCTTGTTACTTACATCGGAATCTGCCAGAGATGACTAATTGAACTGCTAGGAACCGTCTCTGCAGGATCCGGTATAGGGTGGTTTCGGTGAAGGTGGAAGCAAGGTCCAGGCCAGCAAAAATGGTGTCATAAATTTCATCCAGTAACAACTCCACACCTGAGCAAAGACAGCAAGCATTTCAGGGATGGCCTCATTTAGAAAGGAAGCCCTGACGTTGTAGTGCAAATAGATACGAAGAAGGACAGAGCCTTCACCAGCATCATTGTGCATCAGGTCTGAACAATACTTTAATAGTTTCCAAAGTCAGGGCTGCTGTGTATGGTTGTGCAGGCCATTCACAGCACAAAGCGCTGCCTAGAGAATAAGAGATTGAAATCCACCCTGTGTTCCACTCACCAACCTCAGAGCTGCATCTGCCTGGGGGTGGGGGGGTGCCTCTTTCCAGTAAGCACAGAGGCATCATTTGGGCCAACTGCATTCAAAGCACCACAGACGAAAGTTTGCTAAGACTGGGTCCTCTTCAATACCCACAGTGGCCTGGCAGGGGAGCGGCGGTCACTACTAGTTCTGCTTTACAGGCAATGATATTTAGGCTCTGGCACCTGACGAATTGCTCTCCCTCCCTTCAGATTGCCTAAGGTGTGCTCACTCACCTGTCTCAGCCAGTTCCCGCCCTTGGCTGTCAGCACAGTGACAATACCCAGACACCTCGGGGAACCTTCTCCGGAAGGAGCTGAAGGTCACAAATGCATCTGGAAACCTGAGAGAGAATGAGATTTATGATCACCATTTCATAAAAGACAAGTCATCACTAGCTCTTCCTGTAGCAATAAACGTGGCCAAGTCCACACCGAGGGAAAAGGAATGTCTGCTTTTTTATCTCCTGACAGTTGCGCCATGCCTCCTTCGGCAAATGCATTTCTTTTCCAAATTGGTTTTACCTGGCTGGAACCAGACTGGACCTTATAAAATAAAGCTGTGCTTAGCTGTCGCCTACTAATTAGCTGTTTGCCTCACTTATGGCATTTGACCAGTTTATCCCCACGCATGTGTCTCACAGGGACAGGCAGAAAACAAGTCATGATCATCGCATTAACTGGTTCCTTTGCTGGGATATAGCTCTAGAGACTAAAGGCCAAGTTTGCTTTGCAAACATATGGTACATTGTAAATGATCTCATTCTGGAAGATGAAATGACTTCAGGGCCCTTTACAACTTTTCAAGAGCTTGAAAGGGAGCCAGATCCCACCATAGGAAATCCATAAGAAGGAAATTTTCCAGTTCCATAGTTGAAAAAACATGAATCAATATGACATCACTAACAAGGGCTATCCATCCCTTTCTGTAAATTGAGGAAAGATATTCCCTGATCATGTCTGGCTTGGCAATTGCTGTAAGGAGCTCATCAGCTGGGTTCCGCATCCTGGAAGTAACAGAAAGCCAAGGTATGAAGAGCCATGTTTTAGTTCTCCTGTGTGATGATTTAGTAACCAGAGAGGAATTTATTTTTCATCTTTGTACAACACTGACAGATTTGTTTTTATGCCCTATACAGCTGTACATGAAGTCCAAGAATAGTATGCTTCTACCTACGTCTTAAAATATATCCCCAAACAATAAGCTAGCGGAAACAGCAGCTCTCTGCACTGACAGGTCTATTGCTGTGTAATCTATTCTAGCAAAATATTAAAAACAACCTTAATATCCAATGATGGAAAAATTAAGAAGTAAATTATGGCAAATCTCCTAAATGGAATAAAATGCTACAGTTGAGGATGATACTTCTAAACACTAGCCAAAAGGGAGCATGTATAACATTATATAAAAAGAGTAGACTATAAAATGGAATGCATATGCTGCAATTAGTACTATGTAAATGAGCTGGTGTTGGAAGACAATGTGTGGCGCAGTAATTGCTCAAACCCTGAACATGCGGGTGCAATAAGTATTAGTTAATTTGAATAGAAATGAATATGCAAAACAAAATCTATGAAAGCTTCATAGGTTATGGATAAGGTTTTTTTTTTTTTTCCATGTTGTTGGTCTATTATCATGAATATGTGGGTCAAATAAAGAATGTTATAGCATGTGAATTGCACAATAGAAATTAAAAACCCTAGTTGCCACTGACAGGGGGTGTATAATAGAAGTTCACTCATTGAAACCTGGGATAATTCAATTCTGAAAGTGTTGATAAGAGTGTAATAATCGCCTCCATTTATTGAGCACTACTTTGTAAAAAAATGTCCACAAAATATTTAATAGACATTGACTCATTTAATCCACTTAACACTTCTAAAAAAAGGAGTGTTAGAGATTAAGAAGGTGAAGTATGTGGGCCACTATCTTCAACTAGCGGTACGAACTCAGGTTCCAGCCCTGGTCTTACCCCCACGGAAACTTATCTCTGCCAATGGTGCTATTCAGTGTGTGTTTGGCTGCACTTGGTTCCTGCCCCACCCCCTGCAAGGACTGTGACTCTGCTCCAACGCTCGGCTCCGTATGCCAAGCACTGAGATTTTCTTGGCATCTGATAGATGCTAATGACACAGGTGCTGGCCCCAGTTGGCTTCTGAACCCCATTCCAGTGTGAGGCACAAGAAGTTGGAATCATTCTAGTCCCATACTCTGCCAGTTGAACCCAGAAGCCCACTTCAATGTCCTGGTCCAGGGCAGACATGAGCTGTAGGGTCTCTGAGCCATCTTCATCCACCACTTTATGGTCAGAGTCCCTGTCTTGTGGTTTCTGGCCTTATAAACTTCCCAGTACCCGGATCTACTTTTTGCGTGGACCTCACTCTTGCCCTCCCCACTTCCTGCATATTGGAGATGGCCCTGCTTCAGCTGGAGAGAGTGGTCCTCCCCACTCCTGGTAAGACCACCCTAAGGCCAGGTGCTGCCACCTAAACTCTTTAGGGCTGTCTGCTACTGACCTCTGGGGCCAACGCCCTGCGCTGCGCTCTTTAATCCCTCCTTGCCGATTCTGTATGTGATGAGAAGAGCTAATGTGAGTGTCACTATTAGTTACTACTCATAAAAATAATAACGGGTGATACGTATTGAATGATCAGACACTACTCTCAACACTCTCCATATTTTACCTCATTTAATTCTCATAACAACCCTTTAAAAATCTCCATTTCGCAAATGAGATTCTGAGCAGTGACATGATTGGGTCAAAATCACCCAGCCGAGACCAGGAGCCAGGTGTCCCGAACTCACTTCCAGAGCTCTTTCGGCAACACGGGGGCTGGAGGGTGAGACCACCACTTCAACAGAGCCCAGTCCTTTGCGGGCCCTACAGTCAACAGGGAGTTCAAGCTCTAAGTCTCCCCGATTCCCTGTGTTCCCACAATTCAATTTGCTACAAACTGATTTTTGTGGCTAATTTCTGACACAACTTCACCATCTGTGAATTTTGGATTCTTCCCCCAGCATAACAACTAGCACTGTTATACTGTTTAGTTCTCACTTCTGCTGTTGTCTTTGGTGATTTATTGTCACCAGGGCACAGGGTTTCTGCCGTGCTGTCAATCTTCTCTGTATTAGATCGCTACCCCATGTCAACCAAGGAAAGTCAAACCACTGAAACCGAACAGAAAGTCCTGAAGAAAGTGGGACAGCCCTGACTCCACCCTTATACTTGGGCCAGCTGGGTTTGGAACCTATCATATGGCCAGAGAATGCTCCCAAAGCAGATGAGTTTAAGTTCAATTCTAAAGCCAAGAATGCCACTCCGACCAGGAGCAAATGGAGAAGGGGACACCATGTCTAGAAGGGTGGTTAACGTGCCTCCAACTTCAAGGTGGGAGACAGGGAAAACTGAGAGATTGGTAGTCACGGAGGGAGGTACGAGTCTTTAGAAAATGCCAGGACCCAAGGTCTCAGTCACTGAAATACAGTACGTGAAAACACTGTGCCCATCGCTTCTCACAGGGCCCAGACTTAAGAAACTGACTCTCTTGTTGGCAGCAGGAAATTGTCACGTCATGTAGCCCCTCTGGCACATGGCATTATCCCCTTTATAAGGACCAGAGGAACAAAGTCTCCTTCATCCTCAATAGAAGAAAAAGTTGTGTTCCCCTGAGAAACCAGCTTATTTTTATCTGGTAGAAACCGAATAACTTAGACTATTTTCTCTTTTCTCTGGTCATACAGGGAGCTCGGGGACAAGCACGCAGCCTCGCACATCAGTTATAACTTCATAGAATGGTCGATGTGGACCTACCTTGGCCTTGCCTTATTCTTATTTCCTACTCTTATTTTGCCTTCCTCATGATTTCCTCTAATTTCCACTTTTATCCTGTTCTGGGCACATCAGAGGAAAGAAGGAAGACAAAATCAATGCAATATTTAATAAAAATAAAAAATGGTATGTATTTTGTCTAGTGGAAAAGGATGCTCGCTTTTTGTTGAATAAAAAGCAAACTCTCAGGGTGATCACAGAAGAGTCCTCAAGAAAGAAAATGCCAGTGGAGGGGCAGGTGATGGCATTTCTGAGCTTGCACCCAGCCTACAGGCTGGGAAATTACTGACAAGACCCTGAAGCACTGGTCCCCACCAGGCATCTGGTCTTGTTCATGTGCAGAGCAGGATTCATGTGTCTGGGTTCAGTCAGATCCTCTAGCATCTCCATGGGCGGTCCCTCCAGAAATCTAACCGTTGATGAATAAATTAGTCATGTATTTGATTTTCTCCTGCACTAGAGTAGGTATTCCTTTGTGGAGGAGCTGTAGCCTAGCATAGTACCCGATTTCTCCATACAGTCCCTTCTATGTTGCACTTACAATGCGCCTTCACCATGTGTTAAGATGCATCTGATCCTTCCCACTGGACAATCTGGGTAGCATGGGTGGCTAAGGGGTTTGCCGTGAGAACGTTTGCTAAAAAGTTTGAGTGAATTTAGTCACTAAGGGCAAGGGTTGATAAAGAAGCCAATTAACTGAATTTTAACTCAGATCACTAAAGTCTTATTAATGATATCAGTCCTTCTTGAAGGCTCTGAAGACCTTTATCTATAATCTGCTTGGCCAAAACCTGTGGCTGGGCCAGGGCAATGTGAGAGATGGGGCATGGGTCAGAAAGGCCACACAGGTGTAGTGAGCAATGGCATTCTTCAAGGGCAAAAGGACCTGCTTCAAATGCACAAGCTCTATGGCCAAGTTCAAGTGCAAATCATCACCCAGCACATTAAGAACTCACAACAGGTTGGCAAATGAGCTGCCCACAGGCTTTCAGCCTTCCCGTGGCCCCAGGGAAGTAAGTCAACAGGCCACTTCCCCATTTTGGTGTCCCAAAGAAATACCCTCAGATTCAACATTCCAAAACCAACTTTGTCGTTTTTCCTTTCCAAATGCATCCTCAACCATCCATCTAAAACTGACCTGGGAGTCATCCTTGACTCTCCCCTGCCCTCGCCCTCATATTTATTGCTTCGCCGAGCTCTGCGGGTTCCATCTGGTAAATAATTCTCCCATCTCTCAGCCGTCCTCTCTGTCACCTACTGCACGTCACTGTCTCCCGTCTGGACTAGCCTCCCACTACCCACCCACTCTGCTCCTCCCCCACCCCACTCCACTCCTTCTGAAATCCAAGTCTGAGGGTGATTAGGATATACCTTATCCCCATTCCAGGCTTAAAATGCTTGGTGCAATATTGGGGAATTACCTACACTAAACAATTACTCTTTGATTATCTGAAATTCAAATGCAACTGGCTGTCCTGTATTTTACCCTAGGTGTTAAGCTTAGACTCTTCACGTGGCTCCGTCCACTTTGCCCAGCGCATTGGGCCTGAGACCACCCAGGTCTATATAAGCAGCAGAAAATCCCTGATTACAGCTGGGCTTCCAGTAACCAACCATCCAACCCTTCCCATGACCTTCCTAAACCAGAATTTGCTCTGAGACATGCTTGCTTACAAAAAAGAAAAGGATCCCATTTTGGGAGTAAATTTCTGTGTGTTTGTTTTAAACAATGGATGCTTAGTGCTAAACTTTTGCATTTAACTCGACTGCCCTCTGGTGGAAGTAGCTGTGAATTGTGCCTCAACTTTAACATGGCACCCAAAAAGTTCTTGGATGCATTCACCTGTTCTGTGAGCATAGATTGTAGACCTACTGAGTGCAATACACTGTATGGCAACAAAGATGAATCATAGTAGTGTGGTCTAGTAAAAGGAGCCAGATAGCTCTAGCACCCACTAACTATGCTTCCTAGGGTGAGTTCCTTAACCTCTGTGTTTCAGAGTACTCATGTTTATACTAGAGACTACAGTTATCAAATTATTTCTGTAAGTATTAAAGTAAATAAAAGGATGCAAAATTTCCTGTATGTGGTAAGCACTCAGCTGAACTCAAACTGAGAACACATCAGTTTGCTTCAAAGAACATTCAGTGAATCTGGCTGTTGGAGATTTATATGTGCTCACAGGCAGGCCATTCCCTAGGTCTGGGGCAGGGGGGCGGCATCTAACCTAAAACCTACATTTGCCAAAACTAGGTGACATATGAGAATTCCCTACAGACGTAGAATAATTTACAATTTTGTCAATTTGCAATGGTTTCATAGGTGGGTTCTCATTGGATTTACTGTGACCTAATAAGCGGACATTGTCCTACATTTCCTAGAAGGGAACACTGAGGCTCTGAGAGAGTAAGTGGCCAGGCCACCATGCTAAGTAGTGGCAGAGGCAGAATGCAGGTCACAAAGGTAAGTGCTAAAGGACTGAGCAGGTAATACAGATGGGTGGAGTGGGTAGGGGTATGATAACAGAGCACAAAGGACCTGGCACACAGATGGGTGTGCCCTTGGTCCAAAAAGGGCAGTGCAAGTCCATTGTCTTGGTGCCATGAGTGAATGCACTCAGCCTCCCACCCTTGTTCTTTGAAATCGAGAATTCCGAATTTAGTGTTTTAGGTTGAACATATAAAACTGCACATGTCCAACTATTTTTTATCTACAAAAACAGGAATTTCATAGGGTATAACCTAATAAAAGGTCCAGGTTTTAAAAATATTATGCAGCTCAAACAAAACCTGTCTAAGGAACAGATCCTGAATACAGGTTGCTAGTCTGAGACTCCACCTGGCATAGCCCATGAGAATTTCCTCTCTCACACAGGAAAAGAAACTGGTTGTTTTAGAAGCCAGCCACACAGAGGCTCGAGTTGTCCAAAAGAATTCATACCAGCATTTGCAGACTAGTATTCTTATTTCTGTTTACTCAGAATGGTTCAATTACATCTGAAGTCTGCATGAGCCCTTTACAATAATCAAGTGGCCATCTTGGATAACCAGAAGCTAACCAGCTATTGGGGCCAAGATCTTTAATGCAGCTCCCTTTCTAAATATGTTATTTAAATCTTTAAAGTTATGTATAAGTGCACACATACACACAGTTTACAAAACTTCATAAATATGATGACATCGATGCTTCTGGAGCTCTGCCTTTTGACCCTTTCTGCCGACCCCTTTCTGTCCACTCTTCCTTCTGCCGAACAGCCCTGACCCTCGAAGCAGCCCACCATAACAACGCAGTGTGTGCCACTTCACGTTGGCCTCGGAGCCCACTTAGCCCTGTGCAGACAGCAGCATCATCATATAATTGTACAGGCATATGTAAAGGATATTTTTGCTTGTTTGTTCTTTAAAAAGTAAATCCCATTATATTGTACTATCTGCACTTCGTATCTTGAATCATATTATCATAATACACTGTGGAATCCTCTCCAAGTCAACTGTTCTAGCTCTAATGCATTCTTTTTAATGGCTGCATAAATATTTATGGCAATGCACATTTATTCAGTTATCCACCTTTTCACAGTCACTTTGTTCCCCAGTTTTATGCTACAGTGAAAAACGATGCAGTAAACACCCGCATACATATGTCTTCGCATTGTGGCATTTTACATTTCCATGGGCTGGCTGGGCCAGAGGGTACACATATTTTTAATTTAATAGCAATAGCCAGTTTGCTTTGTTAAAAATGCTGCAGTAATTCAGATGCCCAGCAGCAGCATACGAGAGTGAGGCAGCTCCCATTTTTCATCGTGCCGTGTGTATGACACACACGA
>RJWJ010029874.1:0-20316 GCA_004363605.1 Indri indri | reverse complement strand
TGAGGAGGCAGGATGAAAATCGAGTGCTAGGCCACATAATAAGGGAAGATGGGGGATGGGAGGAGGATTGTAATTTTTTCCTAAAAAGCTGGGTCCAAGCCGGACTGACGGGAAATATTTACACAATCTGACTTTAGGCTGTTTGTCTCAAGCAAAAAAAACCTACTTGTTTTGTGAGGCGTGTTCACTTCACCAGTGAACTAATGTGCCTGAGTTGCTACTCACGCAAAAGAAACATCGGGGACCAAATATACTCTTGTGGAAAGATCTGAAGTTGGCCCACAAAAAAGCAGTAAAATAATTGACAAGGACACTTGAAGAGGATGTTAGTTATGGACAAGTCTTCACCTTGGATGTGGGGATGGGGACAAGTGCAGGAGACACAGATAACGGCCAAGTGACAGAGACAGTAAAACTAAGTCCTGATGGCTCCTCGGGTAACAAAGACCACCCGCTTAGAAAGGAAGACAGACCAGAAATACCCAAGTCACATGATTTTAATCTCTTAAAAGAGAAAATTTTGTTCTAAGAAATGGTATTTGATTGTATACTTTCCCTCTTCTTGACTTTTAATGCACAGCTGTCAATGGTAAGAATTGTCTAAATGCCTCTTACTTCTGCAGACTTTGTGATTATCTATCCATTCAATTTTTCAAAAATGCTTTATATGCTAGGCTGTGGGAATGCAGAAGTGAATAAGACTCTGGCCTCAAGTGGCTAACAGTCTAGTGGCGGGGCAGCAGGCATGCGAATGAAGTCAGCATAGTGCACAATATGAGTATCACACACGGAGCAGGGCACTGTAGATGCGTAGACTATGCAGGGAAGGGGCGAGTCATTCCTCCTGGGTTCAGGGTGAGAACCCCGGAGAAAATTTTACCTTCACAAAATTGTGTTTTGTTCTTTAGTCTTTGGTATCTAATTCTAGCTCTCTTCTAAAGTGAGCTCTTTCTGAAAGCCAAATTACTAGGAAGATATTCTAGATACAATAGATTACAAAATATCATGTTCGGTGGATAATGTTTAGATCTCTGGGGTTTTTTAAATCACTTCTGCAGTTTCTCCCCAAATTTGTATGCCTGGAAATACTATTACTGGCCAATTCCTCAAGTTCTCTAGATTTTATTAGTTGTCTTAATCATTAATGAGCAGGGCTGCTTTGCACAAGGCCACTCAATTTGGAGGGCTCAGACTATCTGTTAAAGGTGTTGCTCAGAAGTGTGCTCAAATGTGCTGATTGTGGCCAGAAGTGAGTTTTTTTGTTTTTTTTTTTTTTTAATGTACCAACTTTATCACACATACAGCTTTCTCCTGGTCATCAAAAAACTGGAAAAGGAAGGGAGAAGTGACGCAGAGACAAGTGTTACCGAAAGTTTGTTACTTGTCTCCGAGGCCAAATCAGTGAGAAAGAAGAACAAAGCAAGTGGTTTCAGAAAAAGGAAAGAGAATATTATTAATTTGCCTGCAAATGAGTAGGGCGGCAAAAGACCACCATCCTGTGTTTAAGTAGAAAAACAGGGCTTTTTAAAGGGGGGTTTTCGGCTAGTGGGCTCCTGACTAGTGTCGCATGTCACAACTTTAGGCTGTTGTTTAACTATAATTGGTGGTTTCTGTTGACCTTATCTTTGGTGACTACAGTCTTGTGACCCTGTCCAGACAATTCTGTTGAACCATTTCCCGTGGTTTAAGATAATGGAAAACAAACAGCGAAGGACATTTTTCTGCCCCTTTGATTACTGACCTTAGGAAGGGATGCAGGTTTTAATTCCCAAAAAGGGTGGGAGGTTTTAAAAAGACAACTCATAAAACATTGCATTGCCCTTTTTCAGACGTCTACCTCTGTTAGGCACCACATATACATCATCATGTTTAAACTCCACGGTGCCCACGTAAACTTGGTATTGTTATCACAGTGCTACAGAGAGGAAAGCATCACTTAAGCAGTCAAATAATTTGAAAGTGACACAGATTCAATAAATGGCAAGGGCAGGAAATCTGATAAAAAGCCTCTTCTCGTGACCTTGGCACCACTTTGTCTCCAAAGCACAGTAAATCCATGTGAAGAGACTAAGTCTGCGATGAATCTGTGAAATCTGATTATAAATAAACTGTTCTCTGTCGAACCCGTCACCGTCGTTCTAAGCGTCCATGTACTTGTCTAAGGAAAAATCTCTGCTGAACAGACTGTATTCCAATGGCAATACATTCTTCATAATAAAGCCAAAAGACCATCTATGAATATATAAAAATCAATACCATTTTGAGTGTCCAACGCCAATACACCTTTGTAGTCTAATGAAGAGTCATGTGCTGCTGGACTCTTTGAGCTGATTTAGATAAGGTTTGGAAAGATTAAGCACCTTATTCAAGATTCTATAGCTGCTCAACCACACAACCCACAAAATGTTAGATTCCTAAATCTCTTTTCTTTCCACTATAGTACATTCCCTCATTCGTTACAGCAAAAACTCTGCAAATCAATACTTAAGCCAGTTATCACAAATCATAGAACTAATGGTAAATAAATTTGTGTGTCATTTTGAATAATCCTTTAATTTTCCTTCTTTGATAGTGATTTTTAGTCTATCGTGAAGGGAAAGTTGGTATTGTGTTGATTTAATCAACTACTTAGATGGGAACCACAGATTCAAAACTTACAAGAGCACCTTCAAAAGTTAAAATCTGGGATTCAGACACATAGATGAAAGGGAAATTTTGATCCATGAAGCAGCTTATTCACATTCAAGGACATTTGGTAGGAACGATTGTTTCCTATGTTTACTGATGAAGTAGCCTGTCAAATAAAAGAATCTGAGCTTCCCAGCACCTGGCTATTCTCTGGCTGTCAGCCGGCTTTGAAAGTCCTCTCCAAGTTGAAGCAGAGAAATAAATCTTTTACATAAATCAATCTATGGACCCTGCTGAAGAGTTTTTGCCTTTGGGTTCTCATATAACATTAGGGAAACTGATGCCGTTCAGTAACTTCATTCCTTTTCGAATAATTTATATTTTAATCTGATTCAGAAGGATTTTCTGAAGCCAGTTCAATTCATTGGGGTCCAAGACCCAAACATGAGAGTGTCAGGTACATTTTTTTCTCATGGACCAAGACGGGTGGAGCAGACAGGGACTTTTAAATCACAAATTCACCCTGCCACCCCATTAATACAGACTACGTAGAGAATAAAGTTGCAGTAAATCCCAGACTGATTTTTCTTCGGATCTATCTAAAAATGCCACAGAAGTTTGTATTAGATTGTAAAACAAAGTAGGGAAATGCATGAGCTGTTCATATATTGAGGCTTAAAACGCTCTCATTTGTTCTAAGGTGATGTTTCTGCAACCCTTACACTATTATAATGGTGTGATTACTTTAAGTGAAGATCATGTACAGCAATAAATGGAAAAATATGATTACATACACTATTATATTGCCCTTTTTATTTATTAGGAAAATTTGTGCTAAATTTGTCCATGTCCATTTCTCTTTATAAAGGTAGCATTAATATGATCTATTAGTCTATTAATAAGGGACATTTTGTTCAGGAGTAGAACTACATTATGCATCTTTTCTTTTGCTTGTGCAAATTCCAAGAAGTAATTTGATGTTTTCTAACTCTCACTGCTATATTTATGAAAAATAATAATTTATTCTCCTATGAATATGTATGAATAAAATTACTTTTTCCTCTCTGAAAACTAGGGGTGGCTACGCTATTGTTTGTTTCAAGGTCCTTCATCACATCTTTTTATTTTCTTACTGAAACATCTGTTGTTAGATGACAACTCAATTGCTTGTTAACCGCTTCAGAAAAAAGGTCATGAAAATAGCTTAAATGAATTTATACTTTTATATCCTAAAATGTGCAGTAAACAATTAGAATTGCACTAAGAAGTCTGTATTTTACTTACTCCTTGTCTGCAGGAGAGAAGTCTTGGACATGGTAGCTACTAAATGAAGGGAGGCCCAAATGGATTGATGTGAGTGAAACCTCAACAGTAAGGGGTGCTTTCTGTGCAGGAGCTCGAGGGAGAATCCAAAATCTCAAATACATGGATTTATTGTTTATCTTTCTTGTGATGGTGAGGATAGCCTTTCTCTTGACCCCCTGCTAGCTGGTGGCATCTGTTTGTGAAATGGTGGTTGAGGAAAGGAAGCTAAAGGAAAGTCACTAAATCAGTTATGTTTAGAGTCGTGCAATGGGATGGGAGAAACATAGGCATTGCTGACTTTACTGTTCAAAAGTTTGTTTTGGATGCAAAGTGATTTTCCATAGACTTGTAACACAACAATAAAGCTTGGTTTTTCCGTAAATTACCTGAAATAAAGTGTGTACCCAGAAAGCACTAGAAACTCAACCTATTACAGGTAACACATGGGAGCATTTTTTTTTTTTTTTTTAAACACAAAAGGGAACTCTGCTCCCTCCTCAGGTCTAATGATAACTCCCATGGCCCAAGGCTAGGACTTCCTTCTGCAGGGTGAGGGGCAAAGATGGATCCCTGAGAGGGTCGAAAGTAAGAAGTTACATCAACACCTGGGAATGTTGCTTGTCCTAGGCAGCTCCCTGAACACATCATTTCTTTCCTCATAGGAACCTTTTCTTCCTCCCTTTCTGCTGGCAGTCGTGGCACATAGAGCCATAGCACAGAGGATCAGAGGACTGGCTTCGGGGCCAGATTGTCTGATATTTTATCCTGTTGCTTAATAGATATTACGTCTGTATAATTTGGGGCAAGTTTCTTAATCCCTCTGTGTCTCAGTTTTTGCATCTATAAAATAGGAATAATAACACCCACTTCATCAGATTCTAGTGATGATTGAGTCAATAGTTATCAGTGCCTACAACATTGCTCGGCATATTGTTAGCATTTAGCACATGCCGGCACTTTCCCATCTCAGAACTTCAATCAATACCAAAACCAAATGTTGATTTCTTTGGTTTTCATTCAGACATGGTAGATAAAAAAACAAGGTCATACATGGATTTTAAAAGGTGAATTTTCACTGTACTCTTAAATGCAAAAAAGTGAGACTTGGGCTAGAGTACTGACAAGTTCAGTGCAGTGACCTGGAAGTAAGTTGAGCTTAGGGTCAGGAGAAAGAAGGAAAGTGGATTGGATGGGGCCAGGGATCATTCCTGGAAGTAGAGACACAAGGGCAGAGGTGCAGGATAAGGAATAAGTGAATAAGGGCTTGGATTTTCCCTTCCCTTGTTTATCTCCACCTGCACTGCCAGAGCACGCCTTCCTTGGACCAGTTGTAGAGTGAGATGAGAAATAGGGATATTAGATAATAGGATCCAAAGTGAAGTAGGATAAGGGTAAGGTGAAGGCACAAAGTATCATGTACTTAAAGGAAAATGGAGGTGGAGGGGTAAGAAGAGAGCAACTGTTCAAAGGCCAAGAAATTTGAAGAGTGGTTGCAAAGAGGGCCCGCCTATGGCCATCTGCTCTTCAGGATGGCCTTGTATACATGAGAGTTGTACCTAATTCTGGCTTGTAAAATTTTGGAACTTAATATTCCTAAAATGATATTTCGCAAAACAGGTCACAGTAGAAAATGAATTACATGGTAAAACTTTGGGACAAGAGAGACTGCAAAAGTCAACATGAACCAAGATGGTCAAAGATGTTTTCACAGAGCAATGGTGAGCTAGGTTTTAAATAAAAGAATCACGTATGTGTGAAACAGACTCAAGGTGGGGAGGATTCATGCTGTGTTTGGGAGCATTGAGAATGGTAAATTTTGAATTGAAGTCCTGAGTATGGTGGTCATTGAAGACAAAATTAGGAATGTAGATTGGGGCGACATTGAAGAGACCTTTGAACACCAAGGTGAAGGTTTCGAAAGACAATATGTGCACAATGGGAAGGTGGTGAAACCTGAAGAAATCATAAACACACTGTCTTAAGAATACTACACTCAATGTAATGGGAAGGCTACATCAGAAGCAGGAGATACCAGAAATGCACATCATGAAGAAGCAACCAGCAAGCTTACATTGGAATGCTCACAGCGAAATGAAGAAGGGTCAACCCAATGTGTTAGAAAAATGTGGAAATGAAGAAGTCAGTTAACCTTGATCAGAGGCAGTGGAGTACTATAGAGTTACAATGTCCAGATTTGGAGTCAGAATGATCGAGGTTCAATTCCTGGTCAGGCTGTTCACTTGTCCTTTCTCCTTGGTAAAATTATTTTTACCTCTCTAAGCAGAGTTTATCTGTAAAATGAGAATAAAAACTCACACTGTGCAGTTTTCTGTGTGTGAAAAGTAATGTATCACATGTAAGTAATTCACCACAGACTCATCATAGGAAATTTCTCAATAAACATATTATCACATCCATCAGGCACATAGAAGATACTGAATAAATAGTGTGTTGAATAAATTATTGTAATTATTTTCACATTAGAGACTGGAAAAATAACAGGGCTTTGTTCAAAATAGAGAAATCACAGAGGAAACTATTTTGGAGGACAGAAGATGAAACACATTTTTAGATGATTAATTTTGAGCTGTCATTAAAGTGTTACCTTCCAATAAGGACCAGCCACTGACTTATACATGTTACACCTGTTTACTAGAACCAGAGAACCTACTGTCCCCACTAAAATGAAGACCTAGAATGCAGTGAAGAATATACTTCCCAGCTCTCAGTACTCAGAAAGGAAAGAGCTCCTCAGTGTAGTGAAGCAGTATTTTATAATAAAAGGAACACAGGGAACAGGAATTCATCAAAGCCAGAAATGAAACTGATCTAAAGACTATGTGGCCCTTTCTGTTGCTCACAATATATAGCAAACTCATTTTTTTGTTTCAATATCACCTTAGAGCCTTTATTTAAAAATCTTATGATATCCTTTTAAAATTAATTATCATTCACTCTCCTGTTTCTTTTCAAATTGTTTCATTTTCATTTCATTCTCTTTTTTTGAAAAAGGAATGTTTATACACTGTTGGTGGGACTGCAAATTAGTACAACCTGTATAAAAAACAGTATGGAGATTCCTCGAAAAAAAAGTAGACTTATTATTTGAATCAGCAATCCTAGTACTAGGTATCTACCCAATTTTATCAATAGACAGCCGCCCTTGAATGTTTCTTGCAGCACAATTCACAATTGCAAAGATGTGGAATCACCTAAGTGTCCATCAATTCATAAGTGGATTAAGAAAATGTGGAATATATATATACCAAGGAGTGCTACTCATCCATAAAAAGGAATAAAATAGTGGGATTGCTGGATCAAATGGTATGTCTACTTTTAGTTCTTTGAGGTATCTCCATAGTGCTTTCAATAGAGGTTGTACTAGTTTGCAGTCCCACTAACAGTGCATAAGTGTTCCTTTCTCTCTGCATCCACACCAGCATCTGTTGTTCTGGGACTTTTTGGTGAAAGCTATTCTAACTGGAGTTAGGTAATATCTCATTGTGATTTTGATTTGCATTTCCCCGATGATTAGAGATGTTGAGCATTTTTTCATACATTCATACATTTCTCATACATTTTAGTCCATCTTCATTTGAAAAGCTTCTGTTCATGTCTTTTGCCCACTTTTCATGGGGCTGTTTGATTTTTTTTTCTTGCTGTTATACTTGAGTTCTTTGTAGATTCAGGTTATTAGCCCTTTATCAGATGTATGGCATGCAAATATTTTCTCCAATTCTGCAGGTTGTCTGTTTGCTCTATTGATTGTTTCCTTGGCTGTGCAGAAGCTTTTTAATTTGATCAGGTCCCATTTATTTATTATTGTTGTTGCTGTGATTGCCTTTGGAGTCTTCTTCATAAATTCTTTGCCTAAACCAATATCTGAAAGAGTTTTTCCAACATTTTCTTCTGGAATTCTTATAGTTTCATGTCTTAGGTTTAAGTCTGTAATACATCATGAATTAATTTTTGTGGGTGGTGAGAGGTGCGGATCCTATTTCAGTCTTCTACATGTGGCTATCCAATTGTCCCAGCACCATTTATTGAATAGGGATTCTTCTCCCCGGTGTATGTTTTTGTCTGCTTTGTCAAAGATCAGATGGTAATATGCGGATGGTTTTACATCTGGGTTCTCTGTTCTGATCCATTGGTCTATGTCTCTGTTCTTGTCCCAGTGCCATGCTATTTTGGTTACTGTATGTAGCCTTGTAATACAGCTTAAAGTCTGGTAAATTGAAGCCTCCCTGATTTGATCTTTTTGCTTAAGGTTTCTGTGGCCATGTGAGGTCTTTTCTGGTTCCAGATGAAGTATAGAATTATTTTTTCTAGATCTGCAAAAAATGACATTGGTATTTTAATGGGGATCGCATTGAATCTGTAAATAACTATGGATACTATAGACATTTTAACAATGTTGATTCTGCCGATCCATGAGCATGACATGTTTTTCCATTTGTTTACATCCTCTGTGATTTCCTTTCTCAGTGTTTTGTAGTTCTCCCTGAAGGGGTCTTTCGCCTCCTTAGTTAGATACATTCCTAGGTATTTTATTTTCTTTGTTGCTGTTGTTAAAGGTATTGAGTCTTTGATGTAATTCTCAGCTTGACTGTTGTTGGCATGTAAGAATGCCACTGATTTGTGTACATTGATTTTGTAACCTGAGACTTCGCTGAATTTATCAGTTCCAGGAGTCTCTTGGCAGAATCTTTGGGGTTTTCTAGATATAAGATCATATCATCGACAAAGACTGATAGTTTGACCTCTTCTTTCTCCAGTTGGATACCCTTGATTTCTTTCTATTGGGCATTTACCCAATGGAAAAACAGTCATTTTATAAAAAAGGCACTTGCACTAGAATGTTTATTGCAGCACAATTCACAATCCCAAAGATGTGGAATCAACCCAAGTGCCCATCGATACATGAGTGGATTAATAAAATGTGGTATGTGTGTACCATGGAGTACTACTCAGCTATAAAAAATGGGGAACTAATACCTTTTGTAACAATGTGGACCGAAATGAAGACCATTCTTCTAAGTGAAGTATCAGAAGAATGGAAAAACAAACATCACATGTACTCACTGTTAAACTGGAACTAATCAGTCAACATATGCACATATGGAAATAAAACTCAACAGAAGTCCAGCAGGTGGGTGGGGGGAAGAGGGATTGGGTGAATTCACACCTAAGGGTACAATGCACATTATCTGGATGGTAGGCACACTTATAACATTGACTCAAACTGTACAAAAGCAATACATGTAACCAAAACATTTGTATCCCAGTAATATTCTGAAATTTAAAAGTTATATATTTTTAAAAATAATAAACTGTTACAAAATGTTTAAAAAAGGAATGAAACAATATCTTTTGCAGCAACTTGGTTGGAACTGGAGACCATTATCCTAAGTGAAGTATCTCAGGAATGGAAAACAAACACCTCATGTACTCTCTAATAATTAGGAGCTAAACAATGGGCACATCTGGGCACAAAGGCATGTAACGGGCATTGGAATCCAAGAAGGGGAGAGGATGGGAAGGGGGTAAGGGGCAAAAACTTACTTATTAGGTATAGCGAACACTATTCTGGTGATGGGCACACTAAAAGCCCCAACTTACATCCATGTAACAAAAACATTTGTCCCCACTTAATATTTTGAAATTTGAAAAAGAAAAAATCTTTTCATTCTTTTAATTAATGTTGGTTGACAATTTAGGGTGGACAAATAGAATTTTTTAAAAGCCAACAATAATGCATGATGATTGAATTGAAATAGTGGGGCAGAGTTGATAAGAGAGAACCTTTTCACACAGTAATAAGGCTGAAAATATTATATGAGAAATGAGCATATCAAAACAGCATTTGCACAGTAAGTATGTTATTAATAGCAGAAAAATATCAGTGGTCAGTTAAATAAGCATAAAATAATTATATAAATGTCAGCAAGTGAAATCTATTATATAATAAATAATAGAACCAAATCTGAATAGCTGTTTATACAACCAGCTGTGGGAAAACAAGCCTAAAATGGAAAGATTTACTGAGAACAAATATTCACTTAGAAGTTAATGATGCTGCTTCAACATTTCTGTGTGAAATAATACATTTTGCATAAATACTGATGTTACATAATAATTCATTTAATATTTAATTGCATAGTTTCAGAGCACCATACACTTTACTGAGAAAGGCAAGTTAAATTGGATATTTCAGAGATTTAATGTTTAAAAAAATAAAGCTATGGCAAAAAAAGGATAAACACGATCTACCAGTCTGATAAATCACTGTCACAGCCACAATAGGACCAAGATAGCAGATGTGGAAATAGAAGCCCCAAGGAGACATAGGAAGTTGAAGATGAATGGTATCAAAGGTTACCTTTGATGGAAAACAACTTGGAAAGAGTGTTCTAAACACTGAGGCTTTTTATGGCAGCTTTCCTTGTCTTACTTGCCTTCACCACTTTGAAATTGATGCTCCGGATCTCTTGGAGCTTGGCACTGGGGTGAACCACACAAAGTCTCATTTCAAGATGCTTTGCTTTCCTTGTGTAGGCTTGAACCCAAGAGAGGGCGGTAAAATCAGAGCAGTTCATTGTGCCTGGGCAGGAAGCAGAGTCACTCGGTTGATCGATACTACACTGGGCTCTGCAAAGCCCGGCTCCATCACAGACATCCTTATTTTTATCCTGCGAGCTCCCTAAAAGGATTCCTGCAGAATTCATATAAGAACACGTCCTCTTCTCTCCTCTCTCCTCTGTCTCACACATACCCTCACATATATGGCAGAACTCAGTGGTTCAGATTTCTTCCTCTGCCTCTTCCTCCTGCCTCCAATATCTGCAAACCATGCATACCTGCCCAGAGGTCTCTTTGAAATCCATGGGATGGAATGGAAGAATGAGGATGTATCTAATTTCAAAAATTGTGGCCTCACTCTGTGTTTGGGACTTGCACTGAGATAGACCGAACTCTTCAGGGGGACCACAGTCTTCGCGAGTCTGGGGGTTGGCCATGCATAGGGAGTATGAGGAACAGGAAGCCCTGTTATGGAATTATTTTTTCCTCTGGCTCACATTGTGGTTTCCAGACTCTCTGTTGGTATTTACCATTCTTAAGTGAGGCACCCTTTCAAAAAATTGAGGCAAGTGAACTTGCACAGGCTATGTACATGCAGGAATTTCGATCTTTCTATCTAAATGAATTGCAATGAAAAAGTAGAATTGCCCTAAGAGCAGTTTTGTAATTCTCTTACAGATAAGTACTAACATTAGCCTGTAACGTTTGAATATACACGTAACTGTAGTGAAAGAAGCAAAATGGAAATGAGAAAAGGGCTTGTGGGTATTGGGTTCACTTTTCCAGACTCCTAGAGCAGAAAAAAATACTGCTCCCCCCTGGGGAAAAAAAAAAAAAACTCAGGACTTCAAATGGGTCAGTTGTTTCATAGGACCCAAATTCATTCCAGATACTTCCTATGCCCTGAGAAAATGTGACCAAATATTATGCCGTAAAACTCACAGAACCTTAAAATGTTTGAGACTACAGACAATGTTTGGCCTGCCTGGTTCGGTAGTTATTAACCTTTTGGGGGACAGAAATGATCTAATGTAATTTGAGGACTCTCTTCCTGAAAACAGTGCACATATGCCTATTAATGCAAATGTGCATACAATTTTAGGGAGTTCAGGGATTTCTTTAGCCTCTTGTTAGCAGATTAAGACTCCCAGAGCTAGTGGAACCCTCGGTGAAATCAGAACTTCTCACTTTTCAGAGCTTAAATGCCTTTCCCAGGGTCACATGGCTAACTGGTGGAGCAGAACAAGAACCACATATCCCAATATTTAGCCCACATCTGATTACAGTTACCTCCCAAATTATAGCAACTCATTACCCAAGAGACTTAAAATCACCTACTAAAGTCAGCCACCAGGGTTTTCAATTCCAATTCATGATTATGCCTTGCATAGCCCCATTAGCAACTTTCTAGAGCGGTTTAAATTATTAATAAAAGGGACTTTTAATTAGGTTGTACTATTTCCATTGAAATAACTGCATTTTCTGATCCGTTGTTTTCCTCGCGTTTTTTGAAATGTTATTTTAAAATGTCAGGGTAATATGTCTCTTTAGGAGGTGGTAGAAAAAAATTTAAGACCACTTATGATCATCATAGGGATAATTCTTAGAGCATCAGATTTTCATGCTGCAATATTAAATTTCTTTAAAGTAAAATGAGATTCTAGAATAAATAGGCTTTAAAATATCTTAGGCAGTATCATTTCTACTGAAAGTCACAGGATGGTAATCTAAAGTAGGTGTTGTCAGGTTTTCTGATGAGGTAGGCACGCTAATCTTAATCCACAGATTTAAAGAATGACTTTCCTAGGACCAGTAGACAACTCAAGGTTATAATATTATGTACCATTGCAATAATGGAGATTATCTAGATACTAATATGTAGCCATTATCTTTCCATTTTAGCTACATCAATGGGCGGAAAAAAGTGACAGTTCTGAGTTATGGACCCATGACCTTTCTTTAATCTCATTTCTCTCTTTGCAGGCAGCAGTTGGGTTCATCATACCTCCTTTGTTCTCTCCCTGAACTTTGAAAATGTTCCTGTCATTGATTTATTAAGCCATATTTGATTGGCGTTTATTTTTCTGTCTTCTCAAATAGACACTTAGCTTGTTAAGGACTGAGGCTCTGTCCTATTGTACTATGAAGACACAGAAACTGGCACAGCGCATGACACATACTAAATGCTCAGGAAATATCTGTCGAATTCATAACTGACTAAAGGAAGTAAATGAATCAATGTTGTGCCTACTCCAGGGACAGGGGACTTAAACAAACAAACAAACAAAAAAACCAGTTTGTTTCTATGGTGGATTCTGTAACATCAGCAAAAAATAAAATGTGGAGGGGGAGGCAGAAGTCATTGATTCTTCAGAGAGAGAAGAAATTGAGAAAGTAATAAACTCACAGAGTCACTGAAATTGATTAGGATATTAGAGAAGGGATGTCTAAGGGATTTGACAGAAACTAGATTCTTACTCTATCCCCCAGTAAACCACAAAGATTGAGTTTCTAAACACAAATGCTATAAATGGGGTTTAAGGTAGAATTATCCTGAGAATCTATGCAGTATTTATAGAAGGTTCGATTAACAGTTCAGGACAGATCTTATTGATACATCAGATATTCAAGGGGAAAGCTATGTTTCATAAGATGTCTTTGTATCCCCAGTACTACGTATAAAATCTCAGACATAGGAGATATATATAGATATATCTTTATATATAAAACTTTGTTGATATATATTAATATATATTAAATTTTGTGGAATTGGTGTTCACCTATTCAAGCGATTTTTGAGTGGTATTAAGAAAGCCCAACTGTCAGATTTATCTCTTTTATCCAGTTGCCTAAGAATCTGAGGACCTCCCCCCCCCCCATTGCTATAGATTCATTCCTTTAAGTTTTGCTTCCTGTACTTGGAGTTTTTGAAAATAATGAGTTAAATAACATTCTGCAGAATTTCCTGAAACATGTAGCATGATTTTGTGTCTTGTGACTATTGATGTAAGGGGCGGGGATGAAAAAATCATGAGGATAAATGCCGTCATTTTGCAAAGCATGGATCATTTCCCGAAAGCTCTCTCTCCTCCCTTCCTTGAGAGCGCAGAGCCTAAAACATGTATTATGTTCTTATGTTGTGTCTGCCAGAAAGAATGATAACAATAATCACCATTCATGATTATTGAGCAGTGTCAAAAAACCAACACAAACATTTTCATGTTTCTGTAAGATCGGGGCTTTCTGAGCAAAAATTACTGATAACCTGGCTGAAAAGATAAGTGAATGGTAAAAGTCCTGAAAGCTAAAGATGGTGAAATATCCTGGGGAGATGTCCAGGTTTATCTCCCTTTGAACCATTTGTTCACTTTCCAAAGGGTTTTAAACACCTAAAAACCTTCCCCTTCTTTTCCTAGAGAGGATTTGTTTAATCAGAGAGCAAAAGTTTTTCTCTCTTTCTTAGGAGGGAGGAGAAGGAACTGTTCAGCTCCAATATAAGCTCTGAGATTCATAATTTCAGGGCTTCTCTCAAATCCTATTTTGCAGGCATAGGAACAACTACCCTCATCGTGTTGCCCCAGTGGAGGAATGAGCATTGGAACCTGATGCTAAGATCACCAGTAAGTAAATAATCAGTCTGCTTCTGATCCAGAAATCTTTTATAACTGTCATGATAAAACAATTAAATATAGTTATTATAAACTTATCAAGCTTTTGTTATGCTCCAATTATGGTGCTAAGAGCTCTGGTTAGAATATCATATTTAATCTTCACGTATTTTTGCAATGTTGCCACATCAGGTAAGTATTAGGATTGATTTACAGAGGAAGAGAAGGGTCAGAACTATTAGGTGATCAGCTTAAGGCCACACTGCTCTTAATTAGTTGGGGTGCACTTCTACCCTAAGTCAGACTGACTCATAATCATTCTCTTAAGATGTGGCTTTTAGAGAGCAGCTATTTTGTCTGTTTTGTTCATTGATGTATCTCTAATGCCAAGAAGAGTGCTTGGTACTCAGTAGGTGCTCAATAAACGTGTGTTGAATGATCGCTGTACTATTGTGAGGAGTTAGAAATGTGAGTAACATTCCTGGGAACTAAATTTCAGTTAGCAAGTCACTAACAGAGCCATCTTATAGAATAGATTTCATACAATGTGTTCTTTTACAGTTTTTAAGGAATGTATTTGTAATTGGAAAAATTTAGAAGCTTAAAATGAGTCACAGAAAACACTGAGATTTGGTATAGATGGCTTGTGTGTAAACTGAATTCCTTCTAAATGGAGTGAAAGAAATGTGTTTGTTGTTATACACTAAACAAAGAACATTGTCTCGTAACAGAGTAAAGATTAATTCTTTGTATCATAATCATGATTAGTATAACAGATTCCTAAGAAAGTAATAAAATTTAGTCTGGTTTGGCTGATTATATTAGAATAAAACTTACATGAACAAAATTAACATACAAAATAGACAGGAGGGAGGATTTGACCTTAGGAAGTAAATGTATTTACTGCATAATTTCCATGAAACCTATTAATTACTCTGGTGACTTGTGTTAAAATATGTAATCCAATTCCCAATCTTCTTGACCTATAGACTGTAGAGTTTGGAACCATTATCTCTGGACATACAGACACACACAAAAAAAACCTGATTTAAGAAAAAATATATATATACATATGAATAACAATGTATAGATACATGCAATTATAAGATTTACAGCAGCTGAGGAGCAGATGAACAATAACTTTGGATACCAGCTACACGGCTGTGGTAATTAATGCCAAACCAGGGAACAACTTCAGCTAATGGAAAATATAAACACAGGTTTTAATTGGGCTAAAGGGACTCCCAGTGCTGTTAATAATGGATTTTGAAATACACAAAATAAATGTCCTCTGTCAACCACTTTCAATAAAACAGTGGACCAAAAAGAAATTTTTGCTCCTACTTTAATCCACATATAAGCACTGCATTTGCCGTTAAATTATTGACTTGACTTCTTATTTATTATTTCATTAGCTTAAACTCAGGGACCTACATACATTGTTAATTCTCACTTTGGCACTGGCATCTAAGTGGATAGATGATTAATTTTAGAAAGACAGAGCCATTATTGTTTCTTTCAAACCATAAAAATTATAGGATGATGGAAATTTTCTGGATAAACATGCCAAAATTATTATCGTTATTTATTCTGAACCTTTTTCAGCAGGAACTATCTTTTCATACCAGATTCTAAGAAGCTACTGAGTGTTAACGAGAAATTAACTTTGAAACTTCAAAAATTAGAAACCTACCCACGTTTCTTCTCTTCTATGCCCTATTACCATGTTACATTTTCCCTCTTTTTACATTTTTAAATAATTTCATTTGTGGAATTCCCAAGCTCTTTACTCCTAGATTTAGAGTTTCTCTTCTACCACATATCTCTAAGATTTTTCATTCTTTGCTTCTGCTCTCCTGAAATTTATTTTTAAGTAAAGGTTTCCGTTGAGAGACAGGGCAACCCCCTGGATTTGGAAATGGGCCAAGATTTGCATCTGAATGCGGAGACTTTATCAGTCAAAAATCTGGAAAGAGAGGTGCTAGAAGGTTGTTCATGGTCGTGATATATAGGCGAGTCTGGAAATTGAACTGTTTGGGCATTATAGTTGTGTCTTGCTTAAAATAGAAATCATGTAAAACTCTACACTCAAAACATTTGGAATGGCTTTGAAGCATTGATATTCTAACTGGGGTGCAAAATGAATCAGAAAAAGGGCACCTTGGGTGTATGTTCCTATAAATGCATGAAAGTATAAGTCAAAATCTCTTGTTTACAATAACAAAAGCTGTGCAAAGTCTAGTAAGATATTTTCAGAGCACAGACTGGCTTTCTTTTAGAAACCCACATTTGCAGGAGGTGGTCAACTGGTGAGACAAGGCACAGAAATCAAGACTTTACGTTATAAAGAACTATAGAGTTGGCTGTCTCATCCACTGGGGAAGAAGTAAAGTATAAAAGAATAGTAGGTCATGATTAAAATTCCTGCTAGTCTAGACCACAACCTTAGATTCTTCTTTCATACACACTTCTGGTAAAGATTTAGTTGAAGAAAACCTGATTTTATTTAAAGATGAATGACATAAAAAGGAGCCAAAATAAGATGTAAACCAAAATATTTCAAAAAAAAAAAGGAGGAGATTTGGAAAAGTAAAAACAAATGGCAGGCAAAGAATACTCATGAGAAAATGAATCATATGGAAGGCCCCGAGGAACCCGTGTAAACAAAAGTTAACCTTCAATATATGTGGGTTTCGCATCCTGCCAATACTGTATTTTACATCTGCCATTTGGTTGAAAACATCCACGTATGAGTAGACCCTTGCTGTTCAAATTGAGAAATGATAGAAATATTCTCCCTGGAAGCAATAACAAAGCAAAGGTATGCACTATGGTTATGCTAGATTTGTCTGGCAGGACTATTCAACATAATAAGACAATAGAAAGAAATTAAAGGTATACTAACGTAAGAGAAAGAGTTAACTTATTATGTTTGTATACCTCGAAAACCTAGGCATAAACTTAATATGAAATATGCAAGATCAACATGAAGAAAACAAAAATTCTATTAATGAATAAAAATGAAGACTTCAAAAAATGAAAACCTAGAGTATATCATAAGGATTCCAACATAGAATTTTTGGAATTAGATAAGCTGAAAAGGAAAGTAATGAGAGTTGGGGAAATTACTATGAGAAACAAAATATAAAACTATAAAAATTAATTCATTGTGGTACTGTCTTATGAACAGTGAGGTAGACCAATTGTACCAGAAAGAAAGCATAGAAATAAATCCAAATGCCCATAGGTACATTTTGATAAGTAAGACTTTTTGGTCTAAAGTAGGAAAAATATACCAATCAATAAACATTGTTGAGATTAATGGTAGCCATATAGGAGAAAAAAAAATGTTGGATTTATATATCACACTTTAAAATAACCTCCAAATTAAATATTTAAATAGTCTTAAGAAAACAAAACTAGAGAAATATTGATAGAAATCACTGAAAAATATTTTCATAATCCCAGGCATTTTAAGTATGACATAAAACCCAGGAGTATGAAAGAAAAGATTGATAAGTTAACAAAAGATTAAAATTTTTGCATAGCAAAATCCACAGATAAGATAAATGAAAAACTGAGAAATACATTTGGAACTCATTTTACAAAGAACTAATATAAAGATAAATTTAATATTGCATGTAAGAGAAATGCAATGAAACATAATTTTTTTCTTATCAGATGGTCAAAGATGAAAAATTTGATAATACACGTTTAGGTGAGGGTGAGAAAAAAGCCCCTCAGCTTCTGTGCAAGACAATTTGACAGTATGTTTCAAAACCCAAAGTACACATGACCATAATGTAGCAATTCTGCTTCAAAACTCTATCACACATGTATACTGAAACATACATAAAATGACTTGAGTGAATTTCATCCTTTGCAGCAGCATTTCTAACAGCAAATTATTAGAAACTTAAATGCTGTTTATTAGAGAACTGGTTAAATAAGTTGCAGTACATACACATTGGAATTGTGCACACACAATAAGAATTCTATACAATAATAAAATATGGAAACGAGTTAGAGAAATAGGTATGAAAATAAAACATAAGTGAAAATTTGGAGAAAATGGATAAAACAGCATGAGCTGGGACGTTGGCAGGAACTCTGCTATAATTAGATGCTTTTCCCAATTCGTGCTTTATGTCAACACAGGAAACTGCTATTTAAATATTTAGTGGATTCATGTATTTTCCTTCACTCCAACATTTGTTTGCTTGTCTTTCCTTCCTCCCCCCAGTGACAAAACAAATGGCCTAATAAGTTTGAGCACACAAAGAAAGAAACATAAAGGTGACTGTTTGCAGTTGGTCTCTGGTATCACACTTTAACTGAAAAGTCCAATATTAGATATTACTTACACTATGTTTTATTATATTTCCCGTTTTACTATTATTTCCTGTTTGCTAACATCTTATTCTTTCTTGATCCGAAAGCAATAGTAAATGCATGCCTTTGTATTCAGTTTCTCTAGTTACGATGTGAAAAGAATATATAATTTCCACTTGTTCAGATTTTACTGAAATGAAAGCTGGGTAGAACATTTTAGCTATTGGAAAAGTTGCAAGAATAGCTTGTAGAAAACAAAAAAGACCCAGTTCGAAAAAGACCAACATTTCTTAGAGGTTAAATAGTATTCTATTCAAAGGTAACAGACACTAGGACATTAGATAAAGGGTCTAATAGTTTATGGGCACCTACAGATATTGACATAAAATCTAGTGACACAAGTTGCAGATACAAAAATGGCATCAAATTCTATATTAGTTTCCTAGGACTTCAGCATATCTTTTGGGGGAACACAGTTCAACCCATAATATTCCACACTCTGGCCCCCCAAAATTCATGTCCTGCCCATGTGCAAAATATATTCCCCCCTTCCCAACCCCCCAAAAAGTCTTCAACATCCCAGCATCATCTGTCATCTAAATATCATCAACTTAAAGTTTTCAAGTCTTACCATCTAAATTATCCAAATCAGTTATGGGTGAGACTCAGGGTATGATTCTTCCTGAGGCAAACGATTAAGTTTATTGGTAAACTTTATTAAGGGAATTATGACTTATAAAAGATCCAAGTCCAAAGAGCAAATGTACCACTTAGCAAAATCTGGGTGTAAAAATTATTCTTAAATGCTACAATGGTGGTCTATAGAAATAATTTCAAGCCTAAATTCTAAATTCTAGAGATGAAAGCCTATCATTTTATAGTTTTCAGAAGCCATTTTTACTTCTATTAACCTAACCACAGGTTTTATCTGTATAATAATCAAAGAGAAATTTTCAATCTGTCTCAGTATCACACAGCAAAGCTCAATTCAAACTCTGAGCCCTAGTAATTGAACCCCACTCAGTATAAGGTACAACCCTTACCCAGCCCTGTTGAAGCTGTTCCAAACTTATACCCAGTTTTCGTCAGGATTTATTGTACAGAAAATCCCCCACTTTTTATTATAGACTATTCATGAATATTACATGTAACACTAGTGTTTGGTGGAACATAACTGGAGAAGGAAGTATTTTTAATATGTCTTAAGTATGACATTATTCCTTCAGAAATGGTATCTTTTTTTTTTTTTTAAGCCATACATGAGTTAGAATCTGAGAATGTTAGTGCTACGTAAGAGATCACATGCTCCTTTTGCAAATGCTCATAGAGAAGCCCAGTGGTTCTCCATAAGGTTTGCAGTATCATAGAGAGGGGTGTGCTCATAGTCTCTGAATTTCCTCCATATCAGTAAGAAAAGCTTCAGAGACAGGAGAATGGAGAGTGCGATGCTAATGTCAGAAATCTAGGGGGGAGGAGAGGGATTCAAAAGGAGAGATTGAATATACAAATGGACAATGGGCAGACCATTTATGACAAGAGAACTCTGACACACAACCTCTGCAGCAAATCAACCTAGGATTTATTTAAGGATTGAGAGCTTCCCTATTTTTTACCTGTTCTCAACTCAGGACCAATCAGGGAAGGCCAAATGTGCTCCTCAAAACAATCACATAAGATGCCCCCTCTTAGATATTCCATCTCCAGCTTCTCCATACCAAAAAATTTCAATCAGAGGATATCTGAAGATTTCTCCTTTGTTTTTTTGACCATAAAGCTTTCCCACTCCTCTGCCTGCCTTTGAGGCTGTGCGAAATGCAGGTGATTGTGGCTGATTCCTATGCTACAGCAAGCTCTAAATAAATAG
>RJWJ010029873.1:0-20300 GCA_004363605.1 Indri indri | reverse complement strand
CTACAGGCATGTGCCACCATGCCCGGCTAATTTTTTCTATATATATTTTTAGCTGTCCAGTTAATTTCTTTCTATTTTCGGTAGAGACGGGGTCTCGCTCTTGCTCAGGCTGGTCTCGAACTCCTGAGCTCAGAACGATCCACCCGCCTCGGCCTCCCAGAGTGCTAGGATTACAGGCGTGAGCCACCGCGCCCGGCCCGACCTATTCTTAATGTATTTCCCCTGAAGGTTTAAGATGGACAGGATTTGACAGTCACTTGGATTCTGACCACCTTTTTGGGTGTACAAGAATAAATAATGGGTTTATAATATTTGAGAGGCCCTGTTTGAATCCTGAGTCTGCCCGTTACTGGCTGCATCAGTTGGGTTTTGGTTGCAAACAGCACAACCCATCTTTAGCACAAAAACAGTCTGCTGAAAAGAAGCATATAGGGACTGACCAGAGGGCAGTAGATCTAGGCTGGCCAACCACGGGCACCAGGCAAGGCCTGGCCCAGCCAGGAGGACCCACAGGAACATCCTGCTTAGGATGCCAGGGTGGCTGCACTGGGCACTCACCTCCACGCTGCTGTGAGGCATCCCATACTCTCCCCACACCTTGTGCCACTCCTTCCAATCCAGGGTCCCAGGGGAAGCATCCAGTGGTCACTGCAGGCCATTGCCTGCTGCCTCACTGCCAGGGACCTGGAAGAGAGAATATCTACCCCGGTAGGCTCCACACCTCCCGCTGTGGAGCTTAAGGGAGCACTGTGCTTGACATGTTGCAGGTGTCCGGTGAATGCTCCCCTCGTCCTTTGCATTCCTTCCCCTCCCCCACTGTTGAAGGCAGCTCCCCGATGAATGTCGTCTACCAGACTCCTGCACACAGCCCAGCCACTGCGCAGCCACTGCCCAGCCTTTGAGAAGCAAGAACTGGGGACACAGTCCTCCCATCCGGACAGTTCACCCCTGTCTGCTGCAGTGGCAGCTTGCTGCCCCATGGCCACAGGATGTGAGCTTTTTATAGAGTCCCTCAGTGGTTCTAAACTGTTGGAAACAACAGATGCTATTAACACCGGGCTAGAAGTGTAGTAACGGAAAGGCAGCAAATCAGCGCAGGAAATATTCTGAGAACTTCGTTCAGAAGTAACAAGGAACCGCAGAGAGAGCATTACATTCGACGTCGAGTGATTTGGGTTGTAATCCAACCTTTTACTAATAGTGTGACCTTAGGCCTGTTGGTTCACCTTACCGTGTCTGTTTCTTCGTGTAAGAAGTGGAGTAAATACTATTTCCTGAACGACTTGTAACACGAGAGTCAAGCCAGCGTCTCCCATGGAAAGCGCTGCACAAAGACTGGCTTTCAGAGGGCAAAGATATGATTGTAGAGGCAAGGACAGGAATGCTGAAAGCATCCAGGTTGCCACGCGCCCCTTCTCTGCTCAGCCCCAAGGCAGAGCGACGTGGGCTCCCCGGCCCAGGCCCCCGCGTGCCCGCCCCTTCCGGCCTCTCCGCCCCGCACACAGCAGCGCATGCGCAGGCTCCTGCCTCCTTCCAGCCCGACTCGCTCTCTCCACGTGGCTTTCAAAGGCTCTTTGCTGCAACAGCTGTAAAAAATTTCATCCTTTCGGTGTGTCTTTTCTTCTGCTCTGGATCTGTCATATGGGGTCTCCCTGAATAGTTAATGTGGCTTCCGCTCTGTAAGAGAACTTGCACTTAATCCCAGATGACCACAGATCCCTTCTCACCAGTCGCACAGAAACGGAGTGTCTCGTAAACACAGTGAATTCGTGGCCTCCCTTCTTCCCCAGCCTAGAGTGCAGTAACCATGTTTACCGAAGAAAAAGGCACAGAAACAAGCTTTTCCAACACTCCCAGCACCATAGTTGGTTTCTTTCTGAAGATGGAAACTCGCAGAATAATGAAGGGCAGCTCCAACGTGTCACGGAGAAGCCGAGCGAGAGACAGCGCCGTGATTCCTACGCACGTAACTGCAGTACAGTATTATTTCTTCCCTTCTTTTAAGATACCTCAGGCCAACTTTTTTTCTCAGAAATCCTGACTTTTGAATTAAATAATGACTTACATACCCATGAGTATTTGTAATTCCAACATGCAATGCTGATGTTTGTTTTTCCTAAAGTCAAAGGTATAAAAATGTCTATGACACTCGGCAAGAAATCAAATAACTTGTTAGCTGCATATCAGAAAGGAAATACAAAGAAAACAAAGGATCCACAATTGTTATTTAATGTTCACTGTCATTCAACTGACTTTGTAAAACCACAATTTATTGCAGTGGCTCAAGCCTGTAATCTCAGCCCTTTGAGAGGCCAAACAGGGAGGATTACTTAAGGCCTCGAGTTCAAGACTAGCCTGGGCAACATAGTGAGACCCCATCTCTACAAAAAATTTAAAAATTAGCTGGGCATGGTGGCCCCCACCTGTAGTCCTAGCTACTCAGGAGGCTGAGGCAGGAGGATCACTTGAACCCAGGAGTTCAAGGTTACAGTAAGCTATCATCGCACCACTGCACTCCAGCCTGGGCAACAGTGTGAGACCCTGTCTCTAAACACACACACACACACACACACACACACACACACACACACACACACACAGAAAACTCACAACTTGTAACACTATTAATCTTTTCAAAACACAGACTTTAAAGACAATAACCTATCTCTGATAATGACGATATATATATAGCTATGGAAAAAAATCTCTCATTGGAGAATAGTTTTATTAATCCTCTTCAAAGAGGCTCTGCTATACAACTTTGCTTTATATATAGGATCACAGACTTTCAGAGCTAGATGAAGCCTTGCTCCATCCCCTCATTTCATATTCAGATGAGCAAACATGACCTGGAAAGGTCGAGTGACTTGTCTGAGGTCACCTAGCTATCGTGGGTGAGGGAGAAGCAGAACCCACCCACCTCCTCCGACACTGGCGTCCTTCCTCTGCCCCGCCTGCATACAGCAAGAATTCATTTATTATCCCCCTAGTTGCTCCACGGAAGATGAAATACATAAAAGCCTCCCTACCAGGACAAACAAAGCTTACCTAATAAAAAGAGACAAGTCACAAAACCTTTGGCAGGAAGAGAGTCATTTCAGGCAGTAGCAGGTTTTAGTCTAATTTGACTGGGAGCGCGGAAGACGCACAGTCGCCCCCCCCCCGCCCCCCGCGCTGCTGCCTCCCCATCGCCGGACACACCCATTCGCTACATGTTCTTCCCAACCCAGTTTCGTGTTCATGAGGATTGCAAAAATCAAGATTTTAAAATTAGTTTTAAGCCCGAAACCATTATCATCATCATAACTTGAACTTACGAATAGGTTGTGTTTCAAAAGTTCATTTGCAATTCCAAAGTTCATGTTGAGAACCTGGGACTTGCTTCCTAACAGGGAGGGTGCCGCAAGGGGGAATGAGGTGGCCGGTCAGGCCTTCCCAAGACTCTGACCCACAGCGTCCATAACGTGACTCCACCAGCCCTTGACCATGTAGGACCCTGGAATCCAATGCCCCCTCTTTCCTGCAGCTCCTTCATTCCTCTGGAGAGGAACAAGTTTCCAGCTCTTTCTCTCTCCCAAACTCCACTAAAAAACGATCCAGAGACCAAACCCAAAATTCAAACCCTGCAATCTAACAGAGAGCCAATTTCGCGATGTTCATGCCAACGTTTTCATTTGGATCCCTCCTGCCTCTGGGGGAGGAAAGCCTCCCCCGGACCCTCCTTCTGTTCAGACCAATTGGCTGTGGGACTGTTGCATCCAACATTTAGGAAAATTTTGTATTGCAAATCTACCTGGCAATGAAGGTTCCTGAAAATTCTACCACTTTCCTCCCAATTCCAGGATACTTAGTTAAATAGTTTACACTTGTCTCAGTGAGATAAACACAGACTTGAGTCAGGAGATACATGAGTTTAAATCCCGGCGCTGCCCTTTCTAGTGTGTCCCCTCCCCAAGATCTTTCACATTTGGGAACTTTCGGATCCGGTGCTTTGCGCTTTCCACCGTTCAGCACCAACCTCCCTTCAGGAGCCGCCCTTCCCTGCGTGCCAGCCCTGATTGCCGATGCAATTGCTCCACGCACTTATGGCCTCATTGCATTCTAGTTGTTTATGTAATTTGTGTTATTTATTTACTAAAAATAAGCTCCTTGAAGACAGGGCCTTCGGCTGACACACCCCGTACCTTCTACAGCGGCTCGTGCACTGAGTCTTTGACGTCACGGGTGCTCACTGAATACTTGTTGAATGGAATCGATCGTGAGTTAAGACTCCTGATTTAGGCTGCAATTGGCAAGTGCCCTGTCGCCAATACATTTGCCTCAGGTAGAAAGCAGAGGAAGGTAAAATAAGAAATCCTAACCAACGGAATGGCGATCTTGCAAAGGTTTCTTTCAAGGCTAACTCTTCCCAGTCCCGGGGGTGGAGAGAGGGGTGGTGGCTGTCTTCCTTGGAGGACAGAGGAATGAAGGGGAGGCAGACTGGGCTCCCCCACCCTGATCTGGGGCTTCCTGCTCCCTCGGCCCCACTCTCATCACCAGACGCTGCCCATCTTGAAAGGGGCATTGGAGAATAAGAGACTTAAAGGCACTTCACAGGCCGGAGCTCCAGCCTGCCGTGATACCTACTTATGAACATCAGGGATTTTCTGTGCTAGGAAAAAGGGACATCAATCTAATGATGCACATTGGTTTTGCAAAATAATCCATCCGCTTCCCCTGGCAAACCCTCTGAATTAAGATCCACTGCAAATGCCACGATCTCTGTAAGTCTCTCTTCATTCATTCCACAAACGTGTGTAGTCACAGGGCTCAGTGCGGAGACAGTGCTGAGCAGAACAGAGGCGGCCCCTGACATAGAGGAGCTTAGGACAGGGAGAGTCACCTTTGCGGGATTAGAGCTGGCCTCCTACAAGGAAGTGATGCTTTAAGGTGGTTTCCTCCCTGGTATGGCCCTTGTCTGTTACAGTAGTAATCACAGGTATTTGGAACTAGTGGTTTAATCTTCCCAATAATGAGAAAGTGAGGAAACCATGTAGCCACACCACAGGAGCACCCAGGAGTGGGCGCCTAAACTGGGGACTCTTGGGGTAGGTGATGGGCAGGGGTCCACCAGGCAGTGGGGTGAGGAGGTGTTGCAGATAGACTGGCAGGAGCGTAGAGCACTTGACCTCTCTAAGCTTCAGTGTCTTCATCTACAGGATGGGAGAAGGCATAGACCCTACCTTCCTGATGCCATTCCTAGTGGCATTCCTGAGTGGATTCGGGAGCAATGGGAAGCATAACCCCTAACACTCACGTAGCACCCAACCATCTTACACTTGGGCAGGTCCCTGTTTCCCAGCAGCGGCAGGTGGGCCTGTGAGAGTCCTTCCCGCTCTTACTCACTCCTCCTAGTAACCTGGAGTCTACGTTTCTAGCAGCATCCACAGGCCACAATTAGGAGTGACCCATAGCCAAGGCATGAAGCAAAGCTTAGCAGTGAAGGGGGTTTGATGAATCACCAACCCATGGCCACACAGAGAAAGCAGCAGGCAAGTTCCTGAGCTTGAAATTAGATTTGCTCGTGCTGAGGCTGCCTCTGTACCTGCCAAAGGGCCTTCAGTTGCCGGATTCCAGGCTTTGGGCCCCACCTCTTTAAACAGCCCTTCAAACTTCACCTCTGTTATCTGGTTTGATCTTTCTAACCACTTGAGGCAAGTAGGATGGGCATTCCGATCTCCTTCTTTCTCACGTTTTCCGTACATTTCTCCACTGCTGAGAGACTGAGACAGGAAATCCTTTGCTCGGGTTGCACAGTTGGTCAGTGGTGCAGTAAGGACTAGAACCATGGACCGTCCTAGGCTCTTCCTTGTGCCACTAGGCCACGCTTTCTCTGAGTTTTCTAATTGGCCAAGGCTGGGGTTGGGAGTGGGAAGAAATACCCAAGGTTAAATAAAAGAAACAAGTTGAATAAAGTCCAAATCACATTCATACATCAAAAACTTTCTCTTCGTGCATTAGGTTCCTTGGATGTCAAATGAGATTATTAAACTAGAATCTGATCTCCGAAGGTTTCTCCTGAAGTACCACTGCTGGCAGAAGAGCATGAGTGAGCATTTGTTTTATTCCTAAGGACCAGAAAACCCAACCCAAAGCAGCCCTCTGCAAGAAAGAAATTTCTTTGTAGTTCCTTCTTTTCACTGAAACAAACAAAAAAAACACATCCAGTTCAGCATTCTCATCCATAATATAGATGGATTTGTTTTAATACAAATATTTAATAGACGTTAGTATGCTTATTCTGTACAAATTTTTTACCAAAATGTGTTCTCCAGGGAGTTGCACTGGCTGGCCCTGTGGTTTCCCTCGCTCTTGTCACTCAGCAGAGTACTACGAGGGACACACCTAGTGCGACATGCAGAGACACGTACAGGTCCAGCATCTCTATCCCACATCCTGTGGGCCTACATTTGGGCTTCAGATGAAAAGGTGTGAGGTCTGAGAAAAGAACAGTTAAAAATAAGGATCTTTACGTTTATATGTGCCCACATTGGAGGAGACCATCCCGTGCACCCTCACCAGCCTGGCCCAGGACCCAAGTGTCCCCCAGAAGAGGATCAGCCAGGTGCCAGGCACAGTGTCTGCCGGAAAGTGACACATCTGCTCCGCGCTTAACAAACTAGCAAGCCATGGATCTCACGATAACATGCAGCTGTAGGGAGGCACTTTCAGTATTAAACATCACTCCATCATTCACTAATCACCGAGCGAGTCTGTTATCAAGTTCTTATGCAAAACAGCCATGCTGCTTTTATAGCTCATGGTCACCAAAAGGGTTTTTCCAGTCATGCCTAAGCACTCCCTTTTGTGCAAGTACCTAATGCGCTGTGTCAGCATCTGCTCAGTTTGGGGACCTTGCCTGCGTCAGAGTCGGAATGTCCCCTGCTCTCTGTGCTCACGTCCGCCGCAGGCAAAGCTAGCGAGAGTTTCCAGCCTTCCAATGCTCTGAACATGCAGTGCTGAGGCCAAGATGCAGGGCCAGAGTTAATGGGAAACTTTGTTATAAATGAGGCTTCCTGTGCCTCGATTTTCATTATTTCTGAACTGTAAGGCAGTTTATTGTTTTACAAAAGGTCCCTTGCATAAAATCTTTGTTTCCCTGAAATTATGTTAGCTGGGAATAACGAGCATATGACAGAGTATAAACCTTTATCACAAAACCAGGTATCAGGAGATCATTTAAATGTTTTTATTTAAATTTAACACTAACGAGGGCCTTTTTCTATCAAGTTGCTGGTATTTCTACTTTTCAAAAAGTATCATCTCTGTTGGAGTTAAAAATGGTTCAATTGCATAATATAATTTCAACTAATCGAAATTGTTTTCAATTATCCATCCATCTTTATCAATCTCCAGTAGTTACTGGAGTCCTAATGTACATTTCTTTGAGCCCAATTTCCCTGGGAACTAAAGTCACTGTGTCATAAACTGCCACAAGCTTAACTCATTCCAGCAGTGGTCTCCCTTAGTATTGTGAAATCCTACAATCTTGACAGGCTGTAAACATGGACGTTTTCTCATTCATTGAATACTAGAAGCATGGAAGTATTTTTCATAGTGTAAGAATTCACAGCAAAAAATAAAGGCTTTTATTTTTGTTACTTGTTTTTGTTTTATTAATGTGACCCTTTAAGCTTTATGAGTGTGCATGCAACTACTCTCCTAAGGCACGCACATGGAGGTAGCTGAAGATTGAATTAAGCAATATTTTTCCCCTTGGCTTTCATGGAAGACTAATGTCCTGCTCCTGTCAGCCTGCCTTCCTTCCAACTTGCTCAGTAAGTGACGCGCCCTCTAGTGTTGGTCTTGATTTTAGCAACCAAAGTCATTGGCCCCATGTCCTGTTTGAAATGTATCCTGGTGGTAGTTTTATCATCTGTTTCTCTTAGGTACCATCTGTAGATAAATTACAATTATAAGACTGTGCTAAAAATAATAATTAAGATGCATGGAATCCAGAATTTCTGACCTGCTCACTATAAAATGCTAAGAAAATAACTTGGTCCAGTGCCTCACTTTCTCCATTGCAGAACTTGGAGATGTTCACTCAGGCCCTCACCTTACAGATCACTGAGGACAACTCCTTCATCTGAAAGACGGCGAAATCAAGACCGAGAGAAGTTAAGTGACTTACCAAGGTGGCATTAATATGATGATGAGTTGGGTTAACCACCTAGATCTTCTACTACCTTATAATAAAAAGAGCTACAGTTTGCTAAGTGGTTATTGTGAGCCAAGCACGGCACTAAATCTATTGTGGGCATTGTCTTACTTGAGCCTCACAACAACGTGCTGAGGTAGGTGCTATTGCTAAACCTATTGTACAGATAGGGAAATACAAGCTTCCAGAGAGAGGCTGAGGGAACGTGTGCCCCACGTCACATAAACACAAGTTATGAACTGGAGGATTTGATTGCAGAACTCATGCTCGAAACCCACTACTGACTGCCTTTATGGTAATTGTGTGCAGAGATACAGACATGTAGATATGTAGTTACAGACATGTGGATGTGCATGTGTTTATGTGTACATGATATATCAATCAGAAAGATACAGTATTCTTTCACATATTTTGAAACTTTAAGTGGGATCATAACTGTATGTAAGTACCTGCCTATACCACAGAGACAGTAAAGCGAAAAACTACATTTCCCAGACTCCTGCACAACCAGAGTCCTGGATGTGGTTTAGATTCCATCAGTGGAATGTGGCAGAATTAGAGCAGAGGCCAGGCACCTCTTGCACCTGCTGCCAAGCCCAGGTGTGGTGACATTTGGTTGTTCTGCAGAGGCATTAGAGAAGGTCCTGGGCTCTGGTCACTGGCTTGAGATGTCAAGAGCAGGACACAGGGGACCCATTTTGATGGTGAAAATCATCACAGGTGCCGTGCGGTCTGGAGCTGGCAACAGTAGCTCTGGCAGTGACTTCCTGATCGTGGCTGCCGTGCTGAGGAAACAGAGCAGCCTTTGACCACAGCAGGAGCCCCTCTCTTGGTAGCTCCCGCAGACTGTGGACAGCTTCATGGGCTAAACAAGCAGATACTGGGTCCAGGGCTGGCAAGAGTGGGGGCCCTGATAAACTCCTGGCTCTTTGGGTAGAACCGTAAAGGACCAGACTCTTGGGGTACAGGGAAACTGGAAGGTAGCCAGTCTTCAGACAGAAGCAGTCCAGGTTCAGGGCTTCTGGATGGCCCAAAGTATCTCAATTCCTGAAAAGAAATTAAAGTGATTCTGGATTTACAGCTGCCAAGTGCCTGATATAAGAAGATGAAAGTCATTTCTGGAGGAAGGAAATATCATCATCCCACGCTTTAGATTCTTCAACAGCAATTCTTAAAACACTGTATCCAGCACATAGACAAAGATCACCAAGCACACATGGAGATGAGACAAGAATGAGAACCAGCAGAAACACACAATAGAAACAGAAAATACATGGAATTTCTAGATCAGTCCTCTAGGGGAAATATAACACAAACCACAAGGGTGAGCCACATGTCATTTTAAATTTTCCAGTAACCACATTGGAAAAGTTAAAAGAAACAAGTGGAATACATTTTTTAAATGTTACTTATGTAACTCAATATATTTTAACTCAAATTTTCAATCAGTCCAAATTATTATTTCAACCCATCAACATAAAATTAATAATGAGATATGTGATATTTTTTATACTAAATCTTTGAAATCTGGTGTGCATTTTATACTTACATCTCAATTCAAACTATCCCTATTTCAAGTGTCCAACAGCCCAATGTAGCTAGTGATACAGTATTGGATCTTGCAGCTTTAGATTTTAGAATTAACAGGCAGGGATTTTCAAATAACTATGCTTACTATGTTTAAAGTTCTTAAAAAATAATAACATGAAAAAAATTCAGTGTAGAGCTGGTGATTATATAAAAGTTATGTAGAACATTTGAAATTGGAATAATCCATAACTATTCAAGTGAATAACTGAAATTAAGAACTCAATAGATGGCTTTAATGGCAGATTAGACATACCTGAGGAGAGAGGTGATAAACTGCAAGGTGAGTTGGAAGAAATCATCTAAAGTACAGAAAGAGCAAATGGTGGAAAAATACACGAGACAGAATAGCAAACATTTAACACAGTGAAAAGCTTTACCCCACATTTAATTGGAATCCTAAAAGGACAGGTAAAAAAATACAGAGGGGTTCTATTTTGAGAGATAACGGCTGAGAAGTTTTCAAAACTGACTAGGAGACTGTCATCCATTTGATTGTCTTTCCATCGAGGGTAATCTGCACTTTGTCAATACTTGCCTTTAATTTTTTCTCCTTTAAGTTTTTCCCTCCAGAGATCTTTAGGATATTCTGCAATTTCACCACAATACGCCTAGGAGTGAATTTACTTTTGTGCATTCTACTGGAGATTTGTTGTGTTTCCTGAAATTGAGGATTAATGTCTTTCATAAAATCTGGAAAATTCTGAGCCATCAGCTCTTGGAAAACGTCCTCTCCCTCGTTTCCTTTCTTCTCTGTTTTTGGGAGTCCTGTTAGATGTAGATGGGACCTTCCCGTTGTATATCCACAGCTTTACACCTCTCTCCTGCAGATTCAGAGCGAAACTCTCTCTGTCGAATTTTGAATGATGTCTTGAGCCTAACTATCCAGGTCAGTGATTCTTTATCCTTCCATGTCTGATATGCTGGTTCATCAGGGTTTTAAGTTTTAAGTTTTAATAAACACATTTTTCTTTTTTTCATTCTAGCAGGTCTTCATGCAAGTGCATATGAGATTATTTTGTTCCTGCATCTTCTCAATTGTTCCTTCCCTGTATTTGCTTTTCCTTTCCTACTTGGTGAGATTCCTCTTTCTCTTCAAGGACCTCTTTGCCGTCTTTGTCCAGTTTAAGCCTCGTGATACCCACCCTGCTGGGGTGAATGCCCACAGGGACAGTTGTGCCATTTGCCTTTTCCCGCTGCACCCACTCAGTGTAGGTGACATATTTCTTCCCGTAAACCTGGACTATCTGGCCAATTTGCTGACCATTATGGTGTCCCTGAACAAGCTGAAATTCATCATCATTTTGGGTGGGCATGGATCGAACATTGTACTTCTCCCTCAGCTCTTTGGAAAGAGGGGAAGACGTAACCTTCCTGCGAATGTGGGAAGGGGCATTGAAATGCCTTTTGCGGTTCTTGCTTCGGTCAGAATCACAAAGGGATTGAACTTCATTTTGGCCGCTGGTGCTTGGGCAATGGCCACAAAAGGGGTTAATAAACATATTTTTCATTGTTATAAGTTACACTTGGTTTTATTTCAAATATAACTAGTCTTTTTTTATAATGTCTCATTTTTTGCAGTGTGTCTTATTCCCTTTTTTATGTCTTTAATGATTTCATCATACATATTTTACCATTTTACTGAGAGTTCTACTATCTGGAGTTTTTGAGGGCGTAACCCACTGTATTAAATAGGCTTACTTCAATTGTTGTGGTTTGTGGTTTGACTCTTGATGTATTCTGTAGGTTTAAATACCAAGCTTTTCTTTGGCATGGGCTTTTTTTCTTTTTCTTTTTTGGGTTGAAACCTTTGCAGCCTTGGCATCCTGCTTGAGCTGTATCCTGGAGAGATATCATGTTTGATTCTGCTAAATGCCTAGGGATGGCTACAAACCAGGGATCACCTTATGTTAATTTCTTGACTTGCAGATTCCTGGGTCAGTCAGGTAGAGAAAATTCTAAACCTAAGGACAGCCAACAGACACTAATTCTTAGGGAAGAGTTTCTTTTATTCTTTTACATACAGATGTTGTTCCAACAGTAGCATCATTGTTGCTACTGTTGCTTCTTTTTAGTTTGTTGGGAGGAGGAAGCACCTTAGCCAAGATGCTTTGCTAAAGAAGATTTGAAATAAGTTTATTTCTCGCAGAAAATTTTCCTGGTTTCCTTGCTCTGTGGTTGCTGTGTCATGGGGTGTCTGCCAGCTAGCACTAAGCAGTCGACTTTGCCATTTCTAGATAGAAAAATGCTAGCATCACAAGTAAATGTCTAGGTACCCCTTGAGGTGACTCTGCTAACGTGTATTTTCATTGCTCCTTTGTGCTCTTAAAGGTGCAATTCTCCTGACTTTTTTACTTGTTTTCGCAGAGTGCCATTCTGTATGTTAAATTCCAAATTGATGATTTCTTCTCAAAGGCAGTCTTACTATAATTTGCACAGTTTAGGGATGTTCCAAAAAATATTTAAATCTATTTAAAATTATTCATTAAGCTTCTGTTAGAGTCATAAAAATATCTCATAAAATCTGATTAATTCAAATGAGTCCACTTTTTCAAGGATGCTGTTGCTCCACAATGTGTCTATTTATTTTTAAAGCTTATAGAATTAATGTAAATGTTTCTAATGACTGCAAGGGATTGGATTTTTCATTAAAATATCTATCATAATATAATACACCTAAGATTACATAGGCTGATTTTATCAAATCTATAAAGTATAGAAATGACAGGAAGCAAAAGTGAACTTAATATAGTTCTTGCATTCATTTTGTCTAAAAGCTAAAGGGCGTTCACTGAAAAATTGGGTTTTTTCCCCTTTGCAAACCTGAAGATAGCACTGCTTAGAAATATGATTCTCAGTGGAATTTACAGGTTAGTAAGACAGTTCCTGGCTGAAGTAGTATCATTCATCTGCTTTTACTTTCATAGCCTGGGAACATGCGGTATAATTTGCCCAAATGCCTACATGCTTCTAATATACTCCCAGAGGTAAAGGACTTGAAGCTTCGTTGCTCCATAAATTAATATAACTATATTGGAGACAGAAACGTCTCAGGAGTTTTGCAGAGCTTTGCCCTGAAGGAATATGTGAACGTATCATTTGCGTATCGAAAGCTGTTTCACCTCAGGAGGGCATCTCTGAAAGATCAGTAGCTGGCTGTACCCCACAATGGCACAGAGATTCTCAGACCTGAGGTTCGGACTTGCTTTGAAAAACAAAGCAGGTCTGCTAAGAGTCACAGGATGAGAGCTGATCAAAGAATGCCCAACCAACAAACACTGGTGGCTAAAAGCAATTAGCCCGGCCAGGCGCGGTGGCTCACACCTGTAATCCTAGCACTCTGGGAGGCCGAGGCGGGCGGATCGTTTGAGCTCAGGAGTTCAAGACCAGCCTGAGCAAGAGCGAGACCCTGTCTCTACTATAAATAGAAAGAAATTAGCCAAACAACTGAAAATAGAAAAAATTAGCCGGGCGCAGTGGTGCGTGCCTGTAGTCCCAGCTACTCAGGAGGCTGAGGCAGGAGGATTGCTTGAGCCCAGGAGTCTGAGGTTGCTGTGAGCTAGGCTGAAGCCACCGCACTCTAGCCAGGGCAACAGAGTGAGACTCTGTCTCAAAAAAAAAGGCAATTAGCCCAAGGGACACTTCATACTTAAATTCCTGACTACCTGTCTCAATATACAATAACTTGATAAAGAAAATATGGAGCCACTATATCTCTGTTTAACCCTTCTGTTAAGTGATAAATTTACCTTAGAACTTAGAAGTTAGTCTTTGAAAGATTTTGTAACCATTTGTTCACATAGATAGAATTAGTTAAGGGATCTGAAGGAGCCTTTTGAAAAACTTTTAACCTAAGAGGAACTACCTGTTGTTATGTAAATCTGTTACCCCTGGCAACCGATCACTGTACCTATAAATACCCATGTAAAACTTCACTCTTGGCCTTTTGTGATTGACGGAGAGATCCAAGGCCCCCTGAGTACCCGCTTTGCCTACAATCTTTATAAATCTATAAAACTATACCTTTGTTTCTGTGTATTCTTTTATTTCCATTATTTTCCATTTTCTATTATTTTCTTATCCTTTGCAACGACCCCTACCTAAGAGACCTGATTTTTTGCTGGGAGCGTGGCCATCTCCCAGCAAAGCTTCTTATATTCTCAAAGAAGAGGAGAATCGTCTGTAAATTCTATCTCAATAGACTTGATTTTTATAAAAGGCAGGGGGAGAGAAGACTAGGCGTAGCAGAATAAAAGAAAAACAATGGACTTGTCACATCTACAAGTGTATCTATGAAAGGGTAGGGAAAAGAACTTATACCTTCCTCTGCCTCCATGAGACTCCGACAGCCTCCTTCAGTACGAAATCACACTAACCGAGATAACACACCAGCAGTCTTCTGGTCCCCTCCATCGAACTACCCCTAAGAAACTACAGAAGGAAGAAGGAAACAGTTCCATGACAGACTTCTCAACAGCAACCCTGGTGGCAAGAGGACAAATGAGTGTTACTTCTAAAGTACTGAAGGAAAAGAACTTTGAGCCTGGAATTTGATATTCAGTCAAATTCTCATTTAAATAGAGGGTGTATTTTCTAATGCAGCATAGCAAATTACCACAAACTTGGCTGTTTAAATCAGTACATGTTTGTGACTATATTTGTTATTTCACAGGTTGTAGGTCACGAGTGTGAGGTTTCCTAATTGGAGTCTCTACTCCAGGTTTCACAAGCCGAGATCAAGGTGTGCAGGACTCTCATTGGGAGGCTCTGCGCAGACTCTGCTTCCAAGTGCATTCAGAGTGCTGGCAGAATCCAGTCCTTGGACTTGTGGGACTGACGTCCCTGCTTCCTTGCTACTATCCCTTCCTTAGCTCCCAGAGGCCTCTCTCCAGTCCTTGCACATGTTCCCTACATCTCAGAGCCAGCAACAGTGCTGGATCCTTCTCATGCTCACAATCTCTCTGAGTCCTGCTGCGGCACCCTTCTTGCCTCCAGCATGAGAAAATTCTCTGCTTTTAGGGCTCACGGATGGCACTGGGCCTGCTCCTAAAATCCAGGAAGATCTCTGTGTTTTAAGGTCAACTTATTAGTAACCCTAATTATTATTGCAAAGCCTCTACAGAACAGTACCTGGATTAGTGCTGCATTGAATAACCAAGAGACAGGGAAGATGAGGGGCAGCTCTAGAATTCTGCCTACCACTGGGTATTAGAAATATTTTGAACATATAAAGAAGGCCTAAAGGATATTTGCCCCATAAAGATCCAAGTTGAAAAGACTTTTTAAGGAAAGTACTCCAATAGTAAGAGAAACACAGGAGATTGTAACAAGAGAACCAAGGAGGATGAGTACCCAAATAATTTGTTAAAAGTTGTTGTTGTCTAACAAAAAAGGGGGAAATGTGACATTAGATCTTAATTTTTGTTTCTTAAAGAAACAAACAAACCCTATAAATAACCAGAATTAAAATTCTGAAAAACATCAGGGAAATTGAGCTGGAGGTAGCACACAAAAGGGATATAAAAACACGCTAAATCCTTTTTTATTAGAGACAAAATAAAAACAATAATAAATAAATAAATGTGAATAAATATTGGTATGAGGTTAAGGACAGCCACCATCAGAAGAAACATAGAATGTATTACATAACTTTTAAACCAGCAGAAGAAACCTTCATAGAGTAACAGGAACACAGGTATGCAGGAAATAAACAACAGCAACAAGTAAAGCACAATAAATAAAAAATATGACAGCCCAGCTAAGTCCTAATACAGCAGTAATTACAACAAATGTGAATTCATAAACTCATCATTTAAATAACTGAAACTCTTAGGTTGGATTCAAAAAATAACATACATAGTTTTCAGAAGACACCCTTCAAATGTAAAGAAACAGATTAAAAAGTAAAAGGTGCTATATCAGTAAACACAGGCTAGGTTTTGCTTTTGGTTTGGGGTATTTTTTTAGCCAGTAAAATATGCTTTATTGTTCCTTGAAAGTGCTTGGTGTTTGCTTTTTGACTTCAAAACTTCAAAACGGAACTGCTTGGAACTTCCAGCATCTCGGCTGATGTAGTCGTGTCTGTTAATGGTTTTATGATCCCAATATAATTGAAGGCACGTTAGAATTTTGAATATTTTTCTATAGGAGAAAATTTGAATAGCCTCTTATGCCCATATTCAAACACAGTACTAAATTTCACTGACAAATACTATAATTTCATTTTTTTACAATATAAAATTAGTTCTACAAAAAAAAAAAAAAACCAGGCTGCACCTCTTTCACCAGGCCACCATCTCTCTCACGATGTCACGCTGGCTTCAGCTAGCAACACTTCATGACATTCCAGAAAGAAGGTTTCCATCCTTGCAGAAACTTGGCCCTTCTCTTAACCCCCCTTCGGCCCAAGCCCCCATGTTTGCCCCCAACTGCCCGTTTTGGGTCCATTCTGGGCCTCACCGGCCCTGCCCAGCCCAGCCCCAGCTCCAGCCCCGCAGCGCAGCAGAAGCAGGACAGACCCAGCTGGGATCCCCGGCCAGAGCCACTGGGACCTGCAGCCATGGAGGACAACTGGAGGAGGAGCAAGGGAGCCGGCTTCCCGGATCGAGGGCGGGGCTCCCAGGCTGGATTTAACTCAGGTTGCTCCACCCACGGCCCATCCACCAGCTCCTCCGCTGCCCCTCACGCCTTCTTCGCTCCATCCCTTTCCTCCTGGGCCCCCACCCTGGCCTGTTTCCATTTCAGCTTTCAGACTCCTTCCTTATTTGCCTAAAAGGCAAGAGGTTCCTGTCCCTGGCATACCCTGGTCTCCATCAAATGGGCTGAATTCAGCAGTTGGCTGTCCTATTCATAGCAGCAACGATATGTTTTCTAGAAGGTTCTATCCCAATGGAGCCCAGACCTGTTGTGAACCAAAGTTACTCCTCCTGGCAGAAAATCTGGAAGTCCCCGCCAGTCAACTTTTGGCTGCTGAGGACTCCGCCCCCGCCTTCCCGCTGCTGCCACCTTCAGGCCGCTAGTCACAGTCTTCCCCTCTAGTCCCTTCCGCGAGGGCTCAGCCCTGAGGCCAGTGGTTCTCTGTCAGACTCATGTATTCAGCTATACACTCAGCCACCCAGCTGGCATTAAGTGATGGCAGGCTCATCTGGTGACAGAGAGGAGAATCGGCAGCTGTTGAGGCTGAGAAAGGCTCCCGAATCTTGATAAGCGGGGCCTGGTTTGGGGCCTTTGTTTCCAGGCTTCTAAGAGACCTGGAGTGACAGGAAGTGGCCCTGGACTGGGCGCAGGGCTGCGTCTCTCCTCAGGGTGGGCCTGGCTGTGCTGAGTGGAGGGAAGGCAGGACAGATGCCTGAATTAGGACCCTTTTCAGTGGTGAGTCCTTAGCGGGGGCAAGGACAGGGTTGCTTGTGTGAGCTGCTCATTTCATCTGTTTCCGTAGCATTTGTCAGTTTCTAATTGTAGACATCAATGCACGGAAAGTTATGAAACTTATGCAACAATATTCAGCCAGAATTCGATCCTGGCTTCCCTTTCTAAACATACGATCTAGAGATCACACTCATTAAATCACCTATATGTGGATTCTGTTTCTGTCTGTGTCTTGGCCTGAGTCTGGTGGCCAGGAACCTGCATCAGGATTGAGCCTGGAGTGTCCTGCTGTCCACAGAGGTCCACCCTGCTCTCACCTGGCCAAGCTGCCCGGGGCCCTAATGCCAGCCTTCTGCCTTCCTGCTGGTCTCCCAGTGACTTTCCCACTTGACAGGCTCATGGGTAGGGGCTGCCAGGCCCTTCCCAGTGGCCTCCTATGAGGGACCCACCAGGCTCCTGCACCCAGCCCATGGGTGGGAATCTCTGCTGCAGCACAGATCACGGGGCCACCCAGCTCTGGCCCACTCACTTCTGAGTCCCACCCGCTCTGTGCTGGTGTCCTCCCTACCACACTCCACAGGGCACTCCAGGATACATCGGGCCACAACTGTCGAACCTCCTGTGCACCTGCTAATTTCCAGAGTTTTCTGCCATCCCATGTCCCTGTCCTCAAGCAGAGACAGGCCTTGTGCTTGGTCCAGGCCTGCTCCACTTTCCCACAGGCTCAGCACTGTGGGGTTTGTCATCACCAGGGGCTGGTCCCCCACATGGAGACCGTGGAGTGGGAGGCCTTAGTCTGGTTTCCTTATTGGATGGGAAATGGTCCAATGCATGGCTGGGGACGCGGCCTGGGTGTTCTGCCCAGTCCTCACCCCAGGCTGAGACCTCCCCAGCAGCCAGGGGCCACTGGAGCCCTCTCCTCCCTCACTTCTGCCCATGACACCTAGCGCCTTCATGATGACTAAGACAAGGATGCAGTTAGGGTTTCCCCTTTGAGGATGGCTGCTGTGACCATAGCGATGAGCTGAATACAGGTGGGATCACAGCCGTGGATTCAGGTGTGGTTTGGCCATAGTGGCTGTGCTGCAAAGCGAGCCCCAAACATGAATAGAAGTCCCCTCAGTACTTGCTCCCTATGGAAATACAATCTATCACATAACCATTGAGCAACAGTAGTCTATTAGGTCTTTTAAAATTTTTTTCTGCAAAAGTTATACAGGGATATAGCGTATTCTCAAAGACTTCATGCTTTTGGTGGAGAGGTAAAGAAATATACAAACAGACTCATGCTTGTAATCCCAGCACTTTGGGAGGCCAAGGTGGGAGGATTTCTTGAGGCCAGAGGTTCAAGACCAGTCTGGGAAACATAGTGAGACCCTGTCTCTGCAAAAAATAAGAAAATTAATTGGGTGTGGTGTCTTGAGCCTGTAGCCCAGCTACTCGGGAGGCCAAAGCAGGAGGACCAACTGAGTCCAGGAGTTGCAGGCTGCAGTGAGCTATAAACAGGCCACTGCTCTCCGGCCTGGGTGACAGAGTGAGATCTCTGCCTCAGAAAAAAGAAAGAAATATACAAATAAATACCACAAAGTGAGATACCCTTACTGTGGCTTCAGGTATTAGGAACACAGGAGAGTACTGTATTATTTATTGATAAGATGAAGTAGACATATGGGAGGTGATATCTGTGCCCAGGTTTGAGGGATGACGGGCTCTTGCCCAGGCGGAGCAGGCCAGCAGCGAGCAGCAGCAGTGAGCAAGCATTAGGAACTTTTGCTCAAAACCAGCATCAGCCAGGGACATGCAGGAGGACTGCAGGCTGCTTACCTGGGATAGGGATGTGCCAATCCCTCTGATGTGATTTCTAATTCAGCAAAGTGTCCCACAGGTTATGATTTTAGGGAACGAAGTTCTCAATGCTGTCCTTGATTTTAATCAGTAAGGTCTCTTGACAGCCTGCACTGGGCGTATAGCATGAGAATATGCCCATTGGGCATGAGCATGAGCATAATTTTTTAATGTTTAATTTTGGTAAAAAGCATTAAACAAAATTTACCATTTTAGCCATTTCTTAGTGTAAAATATGCTGTTCTTTTAATCCTCTGAAATTTGGGTGATGTTTGTTTCTGTAATAAAATCTACCTGGAAGCTGTAACTCTCCTCCCTCCTGCCTTGGCTGGAGTGACAGCGGCCGTGCAGGACAAGGTGAGAGCCCAGGGTCCAGGGCAGCCAGGGGAGCGGGAAACACAGCACAGCAAGGCTGGGTGTCCAGCTCCATGCTGGGGCTGGGGGCAAGGGTGGGAGGGGGAGTCACCATTGTCGCCAAATATACACACTCAAGTGTCTTAACCTTCTGTTGAGGGCTGAACTCTGATCTTTTTCTTTGCGCAAAAAAATCCTTTCTAAGGGGACCTGGCGAGTCACACCTACATATGACACAATCTCAGTAAACAGGTTGTAATGATGTGGCTTACTTCGCAGCCTGATTCCCGTGTAGCATCTCATAAAAGATAGAAGACACTTACCTGAACTCAAGCATTCCTTTCTTCTGATTCTAGTCTTTTGGACGAAGCCTAACTCTTTCAGCCAATTGTCAAGTAAAGAATCCCTAACTAAAGCCCCCTATGACTAACTTGTAAGCTCCCACTTTGAGATGTCTCACCTTTTTGGGACAAACCAATGTTTGCCTTCTATGTATTGATTTATAACTTTACCTGTAAAGTAGTGTAATTCCTGTCTCCCTGAAATGTATAAAACCACACTGTAACCCAGCCACAGCAAGTCCTCTTGTTCAAGGCTTCTTGGGCATTGCTCTGGGACATGGGCCTGGAATGTGGCTCCGAATAAACCGCCTTAAATTATTTTACAGAGTTTGTCTTTTTTTATGTTGACACTGTGCATCAGTTTTCACAATTAGAAACTGACAAATGCTATTAATATTTAAACACATGAGGCCGGGCGCGGTGGCTCACGCCTGTAATCCTAGCACTCTGGGAGGCCGAGGTGGGCGGATCGTTCTGAGCTCAGGAGTTCGAGACCAGCCTGAGCAAGAGCGAGACCCCATCTCTACCAAAAATAGAAAGAAAATTAATTGGACAGCTAAAAAATATATATATAGAAAAAATCAGCCGGGCATGGTGGCACATGC
>RJWJ010029872.1:0-20294 GCA_004363605.1 Indri indri | reverse complement strand
TGGGGATTAAATAACATGAGCTTTAGAAGGGACAGATATTCAAATGATAACAAGCAAGAAGACAGAATATGATGATGAGGAAGACCTAGAGTATATATACACATATATTCATACGTATGTGCATGTTTATATATATATAGATATACACACGCTCATATGTTTACACTTACATACATGTATCTTTGAATGTTATGTATAGCTGGATTCTTGTATAAGCCTGCAGTTCTTGCAAAGAATCTAGGGAGACCCTTGAAACTGTGTTTTGGGGAAGGGTCTTTATTCTGGTGTAGCCTGGGTCTCTTTTCCTCTTGCATCATTCAAGTTCCACCAATTCTCTTCCACAGGTTCCATGACATCTCATCTCATGCCATTCTGCACTAGGATGTGACTTTCAAAACATTGTGACTATCTCTAGATGATCTTCAGTCATAGCCTATGCAGAACACAGTCCACACTGAATGCAGTCATTATGGAGTCTTCACTTCCTTCCTCTATGCTCTGCAAAGTGCTGATGGTTTTTTACATATTAGTCAAAGAGATAACATTTGGTTCTTTCCTTGACTCTGCAAATTTCTCTTTAATGTGAGCTGAAGTCTTGCCTGTGTTCTCTCTGCCAGCTGCACTACCTCTGGGATCAGCATCCTACACTAAGTTCATGAAAGGAGGATATGAAATTTCTTTTGGTGACAAAGCGACTTCCTGTTTAGAATCTGGGCTAAAACATGTGTATAGCTCACTCTGACCAGTTCATCAGAATGAGCTACACACAGCCTCAATATCTTCAAGGCTGTAAGTGTGATGCTGTTAAATGTACTCAAGTTGAGAAGGACTAAGTCCTCCATCACAGAGGGTGCCTGGTGTGTGTTTGTCCAGAGCCACTCTTGTCATCAGATTTATCACTCTGAACTTCCTCCATGTAAGGGTTATAGTTTTATTTTCCCACAAAAGAAATTCATTGGAATTATGTTCCTATAGATGAAGAATTTGTTGGTTAATTAAAATGCCATTCCATAAGTCCTTTCATATTTGTAGATCAGAAATATATTATAAGGGATAGATATAAAGAGAAAAAAATCACCCTTTTATACTTCTTTTCAATGTATGGGGTAACCAAACTCATAGAACACAGTAGACTTGTTTACAGTATGTAGCCCCAGTTGCTGCCCACCTTCCACTCCAGGTTAATAGCACTCTGTAAAAGGTGATGAACAGTCTGATTCAACTTCTCCCTGAACCAAAAAGAAGTGCCACAAGCTGTTGTCTTACCGGAAGTAGCAGTTAATCTCAAAAGCTAAGTTGATCAGAACCTGACTCATATGCAGGAGAATTTATAATTTCAACATTTCCCATTAGCCAGAGTTTGCTTTGAATCAATCTTTGGCTTGACAGGAGTAGTTTCTACCTAAGTGTCATGAGTGTCAGATGAGTGCCTGTGGCCTGATGTTAAATTTACAGTCAACGGCACTTTTCCAAATGGAATTTTAATTAGGTTCGGTTTCTCTCCTCATGAACACCAATAATGACTGCAATGAGATTATTATGGGTAATTGAGAATTACAGTTGCACCCAAGAATCCCTAAGATCACTGGTCATTTAACATCCTGATTCATGGCTGGACTTGGTAGGCAGGTGAGTGGGCTGCTCTAGGTAGTAAGCAGAGTTATGAAGAAAATCCAGGGTCTTGTCATTTGCTCCACTGTCCTAGTGGCTGAATAGCCCCCTCTATGTAGTTTAACTAAATTATCTTGCAGAAACACAGTGCATAAGCAGGGTAGGGGAAGCAAATCAATATATTCCAGACTCTTTTGTCTCAGGGCAAAAGAGAGAAAACTGGCTTGAATCGATTATGTAATAGAATAATTGAAGCTCTTTCTACCTGAAGATGCAGCAACCCCAGATGGACAACATAACCTGAACACTTTGTTTAATCCAACCAACATTTATCAATAGCCTTGTGCAATGCATCATGCTACAAAATTCATTTATTCAACAAATATTTACCTAACACCTTATTTAAGCCAGGAACTGGAGATACAATGGTGAATGAAGTAGACCCAATTCTTCAACTCGAGGAGCTTATCTATGAGTCTGGTGACAAAGAGAAACAAAAAAAAGAGGTGATTAAAATAAAGAGGGGTAAGAACTATAGCAGATGAGGAGGAAGGTGTTATGGGGGCCTGGGAAGGCTTTCTAGAGGAAGGAACATTTAAGCTAAAGAATGAAAGTGAGTGGTCTACTTAAAGTGAAGGGGACGATGAATATTTCAGATAGAAGAATAACAAGATCGAAGGCAGAAGAGGAGAGAGAGAGAGATAGAGAGCAGGGTAAGTTTGCTGAATGAATAAATGAATGAATATTCAACAATCAGACATTTTTGTACAGGGGAGAAATGTGTTTTAGGACACCCTCTGGTATTCCTTTGGAGTATAACCTGAAGTGTTCCTGTGGATGGTGACTGGAGATTCCTCTTTAGTCCTGGTGAGACAGAAAGTAGAGCTCCAAAGGCAATTAGGCAGGTAAGCAATGTCTTCTGGCCTGTTCCTCTTGGGTTTATAATTTAAGGAGTCTGAACATACCTGAGGACCCTCCAAGATGGCAGGTAAAGATGACCTCTATCTGTGGGCCTGCACAGGACCCTAATCTGTAGGGTAGTTTGGAGGACTTTAAACTGTGAGCTCCTGCAACTTACATGGCATGTTATCCACCTGCATCTTGCTCTCTCTGTTTCCCTCATTTCTCCCAAGCCTTGTGTAAAGGTTAGTGTAGATGTCAGGGCAGCTCTCAGCTGGGATGAGGGCATAGTACTCTTGGTGACCATTGAGCTCAGGATGTGAAAGGGGGAAGTGTATCCCTCTGAGGCCTGTGTAATGGTGGCAAGGACACTTAGAGAGGTGAGGGAGAATCTCCAAGTGAAGGATAATCTACAGAGGTACAAGTATTAGGCTGCAAATCCAGCTTTCTCTCCCCATTTGGAGATTCTATCAACAGAGTCAAAACTGGAAAATTACAGCTTGACTTTATCAAAGGTATGCCTGATTTCCTGACTGATAGGACTTTGAGAAAACAGCTTTAGTGGAGAAATGGGATTGGCAGTCATAAACTTTTCAGGATGAGACCTGAATGAAGTGAGAAGCCTGGATTTTGGAGTCAGACAAATCTACCTTCATGGTCTGGCTCTACTACTGTTTACTATGCGTTCAATGGGAAATAGTAGTATCTACTTAGTTAAAAGAATCTTTAGGCAATTTGCTTGTGAACATGTGTTCAAATCTTATGAATATCTTTCAACAAGGGGAAAAAACCCTCTTCCAGGCCAAGTGGGATTCACTTTTGGTAAAGACACTTTACGGGACAGGACAATGTGAAGATGATTATTGTTAGACTAATTCTTAAAAGAAAATAAGTCATTAGAAAAAGTCACTAGATTCTTGACTGATTCATAGGTGATGATTTATCACAGCAAGTCTTAATTCCATTGAAGCTAATCAGAAAACTGTTATCAGTAAAATCCTAATTTATTTTCTGAATGAGGCTATAATTATATCATACAGACTAGGTTTGGGATAATTTTTTCTATTACAACCTCATAAAGCTGTGAAGACTAAATGAGATGTTACACAAAAGATGCTTTAGTCTCGTGCCTGGTCCATAGAAAGTGCTTTATTAATGTTCATTGTTATTGTTCTAGGAAGACCTTCCCTCCACTCTGCCCATTCCAACGTTGGAGTCCTGACATCAGGCACACCCTTGATAAAGCCAAGCCCTAATTACCTATTTTTGACTCTAGTGATAGAATCTCCGATGGGCTCTGATAGTCTAAGAGCCCTGCCTAAGGATCTGATGCGGGTTCACCAAATGATCTGTTGGTTGCTACAGAAAGGCGCTGTGAATAGAAGGTCTTTTTTGAAGGAGGGTCTCCTTAATATAATCTTTGACATTTTTAGATATCTAAAGGTAAATCTAAAGCTTATGTTGAGGGGATAAAATGTTTAGCACAACAAAGGAATAGGAGTTTGAGAATTGAAGGCTGGTGGCTAGAAATTGGAAGAGAAGATATTGGAGAAGGAAGACAGGCAAGAAGACAGTAGGCATCTCAGGCCTAAAGGTTTATGTGGCCGTGAGCAATACCCTATACTGGGAAATGGCTGCTTAATGCCTAGTGCGATGATGTCAAATATTACATTTACAGTAGTCTCCCCTTATCTGCGGCTTCACTTTCCATGGTTTCAGTCACCTGTGGTCAACTGCGTTCCGAAAATATTAAATTAAAAATTCCAGAGATAAACAATTCATAGGTTTTAAGTGGTGTGCTGTCCCACTCCATTCCTCCCGGGACATGAATCCTCCCTTTGTCAGTGTCTCCCTGCCTATTAGTCACTTAGGAGCCATCTCAATTACCAGACCGACTGTGCCAGTATTGCAGTGGTTGTGTTCAAGTCATCTTCATTCAACTTAATAATGGCCCCAAAGTGTAACAGTAGTAATGCTGGCATTTGTTATAATTATTCTATTTTATTTTAGTTATTATTGTCAATCTCTTACTGTGCTTAATTTATAAATTAAGCTTTATCATAGGTATGTATATGTAGGAAAAAAACATAGTATATATAGGATTCGGTACTATCTGAAGTTTCAGGCATCTACTGGTGGGTCTTAGAATGTATCCTCTGTGGATAGGCCAAGCTACTGTATAATTTGCCTGTCCTGTGTCTTTCTTGGGCAACAATCCCCTTCTGTTACTATAAAACTTAAGTAAAAGGCCGCCTCATTTACCCCAGATTATCAGTGTAAAAGGCTGTGGAGTGTAGCCTCTTGAGTGAGTTAACTTGGCTGTGCTTGGCTTTGGAGAGGTCATCCTGTAGTATGACAAGCACTTGCTAATGGAAACCGCTAAGGAACGTGCTTGAAGACAGGTCTCATTTGGGAGCAGGTGTTGTGGGCTCTTGGTACATATCATCTTAATGCTGATCCTGACTGAACTATAGTTTTTTAAGACCCAATGTGGGAGCAGTATGTTAATTAAAGGATTCTTTTTAAAATAAAATCAAGCAATGAAGAAATGATTAAACAACAGTGTAAGAGTCCTAATCTTCCCAACATTCCCAATCCCATTTCCTAGAGAAAAAGATGGGTATCCCTTCAATGCTTCCTATGCCTATGCAAACATATTTCTATCACATATAATTCATGTATACTTTCACATAGAAATGAAATTGCATACTCTTTTATAATGCATTTTTTGACATTTTATTAACCCAAATGCAGCATATAACCTGGAAATTTATTTTACTTTGTCGTACTGGTCAACACAACTTTTTGCTTTCCTTTCTTGATTGAATCTAAGAGTGAAAACCCAAATTAGACTGGTAGACACCAAACTCAAATCAATGGAAACAAAAGCATGAACTGAGTGTTCACAGAGGAACAGTTAGTTCCTCTGTAGTGAACTGGGGATTCAGGACTTGAAGGATGAGTTGTCATTCCTTGGGAGACAAAGAAGCAGGGGAGGCAGAGAACTTTGTGGGAAAAAGAGCCAGCAGGAACAAAGGCTTGGAAGCACACTGATGTGGCTCTGAATTTGAAGGTAGCAATTATGGATCATTCTGCCTGGGATTCCCAGAGTTCACCCTCGGGTGCTAGGTGACCCAATGACATCCTCATGTAATGGAAAGTTTGCTCAAAGTTTAGCTTAACATAGTTAAGTTTTCTTTGTTTTAATCTCTGCCTTCTGTTTCACTATGATGAAGGGAGCCTGGGTAGAAATGGACTCAGGGAAAATTTACTGGAGGTGCTTTTGATCTTTGCCAATGACTCAGGGACAAATCTTCAGTTAAGAAAATCCCCAAAGGGAGGTGTATAAGAGGTTGTAAATTGAAGTAAATTACAATGTTCTTCCTTTATTCCAAAACAGTGCTGTGCTTTCAGTGACCTAACCACTTTCCTCTGGAACTTTGCCTTAGGCTGAAAGCCACCGGAGATTCTCTAGCAGACAATCTCCTTTAAGAACTGTGTCTGTTCTTTGAAAACGTGACTTCACCTCCCCACTGCTAGATAAATGACTTCCGGCTCTATTTTGCTCATGTTTAATTTTTATTTCTTTTGATGTTGTTGAGTTTGGGGCTATGCTTTTTCTACAATTGGATATTTAAGGGCATCTATTATAAAGCAAGCTTTAATTTCATAAAATTATCAACAGTCAACTATTTCTTTAACCTACGAAAAGGGCAATTTCATATTGCTCAACCTGATTTGTTGATTCTTGTTTTTAAAACTGGGGTGAATCAGCACCTTGTTTCTTACCAATTATCTTACCTTTGGCTTTATGGTTAATTAAAATTAGTTTTTATAAACTTTAAAACATCTTCCAAGTTCATCACCTTTCTTGCATTTTTGGCTGTTATCAAACTATTATAATTCAGGCCCCCTTATCTTTTATCTAGACTATTTGAAGTATCTACCTGGCTTCCAGTATTCCCAAAAATATGCCAATTTTTCCTGTCAGCTTTATCTTCCCAAAGTACAATTCTTTTTATTTTTATTTTTATTTTATTTTTATTTTTTTATTGTTTGTTATTATAGGGGTACAGGTGTTTAGATTATGTATGTTGCCCTTGCCCCCCCTTCCCCCCAAGTGCCAGTCCCAAGCGTGTCCATCTCTCGGATGGTGCGCATTGCACTCTTCCAAAGTACAATTCTTGATGTCCTACCAATTTAAGACCACGCATTGGACGGAGGCTCCCACAAAACAATCCCAGCCTCCTCTTCTCCCCTCTACCCTCCTTCTGTTGCCTACTCCTTACACTTTGAGTTAACTGTGAGTTCATTTTTGGTTCTTTACTTCCATTTTACTACTGAGCTTGCTCTGACTGGTGTTACAGTTGCTTCTTTTCCTCCCTGCCAGACTACAAGGTCTTTGAAGGCAGAGAAAGTCCTCATCAGACTCCGAGAAGCCTGTGGCATCCAGCATCATGGTCATACTACATGGCTGTGACAGCTTTGGATTGTGCAATTCTGGAGCAGCCATCCTGAGAGACTGGGTCATGAATACCTCCCCCGCTGGTGTTGTGTAATGAGATGGTCACGTTAAGCGCAATGGCATACACAGTGCAGATTCTTCGTACGTACTCATGGAATTCGGTTGAATCTAAACCTAGATCTAGCCATGAAGAGTGCTTCTGAAGCACCTAAATCTCCCTGCTTCTAATTCAGGGTTCTGCTCTGAGCTTACATGGAAACAGCCAGTCATGGGGAAGCGTTACTGACCACGACATCTCCATCTAGTTTAGGAAGCTCTTGTGTCTACAGCATGGATAGGTAATAGATCTTTCCAATACTGAAGAATGGCACCCAGCCTTTGGCTCCTCACAACAAAGGGCTTCAGTGTACAGTGATCTGTTCTGCAGATATTCAGTACCACAGTATGGCTCACGAGACTGTGATAAAAATGTGAAGCTAAGAACTTCGGCAGAGACGTGTTTCACTAGCTTATTCTGATGGCCAACAGGGCAGAAATACATTAGTTGGTTATATTTTCTGATGGTCTGTTCATCTTCTCCCAAATAAAGAATAAACACTGTAAAATGATCCCCTGGATTGTTCTGCTTAAAACTTTTTTCTGCAGGCATTAGCTGTCGCTTCTAGTGTATCTTAACTGAGTCTCTGTTTCCTTTTTTTGTGGTGTTTCATATGTAACTGGGAAATAAAACCTGGCAAACAGCTATTGGCTTTGAGTGTTCGGTGGGGCTGCATTACATGGCCAGCCCCATAGGGAGGCCTTGGAGCTGTCGCCAACAGAAAATGATGAGTTTGAACGTAAGAGAGATTAAAAAATAATGGGGTGCGATTGGCTTTTGGAGATGCCTCTTGTGTGTGGAGTGGAGTCCTAAACAAGGCAATAGCTAAGATTTACTGAGCAAATGAGAAAACTAGGTGCCATTGATCAAACCGTGCAATGCAAAGGAAAATGTTTTGCTCTGCAATGAGGTGTCAAACTAGGAGAAATGTCTATAATGAGCTTCCCAAGGATTTGCTGAAGAGAGAAACATTGGGGGAAAAAACCAACAATGATTGATTTAGGAATGCACATCTCACTCTAAAGTTTCTTGTGGGAAAAATGAGCAAATATTTAAAACATTAGAAAGAAAATGCCATGAGGAATTTCAACCCTTCTTAAATGCAGTACATGTTGGCATAAGTACAAGAAAGGGCTGGAGTTATTACTGTTCCCAAATGGGGCAAATGTAGCCCAAATGATGGACTCAGGCTGAGGGTCACATCCAAACTGTTTAGCTGGGGGACTGACAGGGTGATTTTGTTGACATACAGCTTTAAAATTCATAAGAACAATTTTAGGTAACTTGTATTCAAATTTGAGGTGAGAATGAAGAGAAATGAGGAAGGAGAGAAGCTAAGGATACAAAAATTGTTTTTTCTGCCTACAGTGCAGGAAAAGGCAACAAATCCATAGGAAAAGAGCAGGACATAATGCATATTTGGATGGTTCTCAAAGCTGCCCCATGGGACCAGCTGAGCTGGAAGAATCCAGAGTTCAGAGGCTGCAGGAAATTCTGAACTTACTCTCGTTGACTCCTGTTGACCGCGTCCCAGGCCTGGGAAACTCTAGCTCCCATTCCACACTGTGGAGACTTGTTGGCTCGCAGGCAAAAATGGGGGAGGTGGAGAAGAGGCCCCTCCATTCCAGGGAAGAGGCTGTAGGAACCAAATCTTCTTTGAGCCCCCCAGAGAGCTGTGGGAGCCAGAGATCCTCAATCCTGCTGACAAGTGCCAGGAACATCCACAGAAGTTTCTCTGGCTTTTTCCCAGTTTCACCTCTGTCCCCATGCAGCAGCCCCCCTAGGGGTTCTCTGAGTGTAGAGTAAGTCCTATGGCCCCCTTCCTACCCTCTGAGAGTTGGGAGTTTGGTGTTGTTTCATCAGACACTGAAGACTTTTCTCATTATTCAGGCCAAGCCCATCAGGTTTTGGAGAAGATCATTTTTCCTGGTTTTCAGTGTGTTCAGAGTATGTTTCACACTCAAGCCCTCTCCCCTGGCCCCCGCTTTCTTTCAAGGCTCAGCACTGCTGGGGAGGGGGCCTTGGCAAGCACGAAGGAGTATTTTCATACGTGATCACCCAGGCACTCTGATCAGAATTGCCAAAGCACGGGGTCTTTCCTTCCGTTCGGAAAATGCCTGAAGCAGTGAAGAGTGTGTGCAGGGTAGTTCCCTGGCTTGCCAAGGTTTCTGACCCTGATGAGAAAATGTCTACGTCATGTTGGCCAGCCCGTCTCCAGATGGCCAGCTTTAGTCAACGTTTGTGTTCTGTGTCCTTGCTTCCTTTGTGACCAAAGCATTATTTCTACTTGGCCAAGTGTGTTACCTCAAAGAGGCACACAAGAAGTTGAAGGTAGAAGAATGAATTGCCACTATAGCAGCGCTAACAATTTCCAACCTCAGCAAAGCTGAGTGTTCAATAAATGACTTTTTTCACTTTCCTCTGAGAAGTGAGGATCAAATGGCCAACTACTTTTCTAGTGCAATGATGATGTTTCTTCTCATAATGCCAAATGCTAAAGTAAGAAAGAGCTCATTTACCCACAACCATGAGAGTTAACAGGTATATCTGATTTCAGATGATCAGTAGATATTTCAGACACATCAAGATATCCTACTTCAAATGTCCCACATTCCCAACCTGGCACTCTCTAGCACCCTTCCTTGCTTTATTTTTCTCCATAGAACTTATCACCATCTGACATACTGCATGTTTTACTTATTTTAAACAAAATTTTGTCTCTTTCCCTCTCTCTTACACACACACCTGAGAATATAAGCTCATGACCGCAAGAATTTTATTTTTGTCTGTTTTGCTCACTGCTGTGTTTCCTAAACCTTGAAGAATGCTTGGCACAAAATAGGCACTTAATAAAAATGTGTTGAATGAATGAATGAATGAATGCCTCAGAAGATGGTGTTTTCTCTGAAGTTGACTATTTGACCTTCTCTCCCCACCTGCCCACCTGGAAGCCAGATCACTTGAATTACATTGAAGTCTCACCCTGTTTACAGCAGAGGCTGAGACAGATCTTGCACATGGCATGGTGAAGTCTGAGGGTTTAAAGCCATGGAGAGACCTTCGGGGCATCTCTGGGCTCAGTCTTCCTATACCGAATCAACAGTACAGACCTGATGAGGGAAATGTAATCAGAAAACAGAGACCAGATAAAAAATCCCATGTAATGTATGCAGCACTGACAATTGCCCCTTCCTTCTCTTCTTTGTCAAATAGTTCCCATCAAAATTTTCCACTGAAGTGAAGAAGAAAGATAAAGACAAGATCCCGAACAAAGCCAGTTATGAAAAATGCTATAAAATTCTCGTGTGGGTTTCATGTCTCTTTAAAGGGAAGTTCCTTTAGGGACAGTGATGGCATTGGGTCTAATGTCTCTTAAATGCCCATGTCCTCTGCACACAAGGACATTCATGCCTTTACTCTGCAAGCGCTCATTCACTGGGCACCCACTCTGCGCCTGGCCTATGCTAGGAATCAGGGGTTGAACTACTAAGACAGACACGGTTGCTGTCTTTTCCAAGTTTGAGCCTAGTAGTAGGTATTGACAATGTCACTTCAAACCCACTCATGATGTTACTGTGCATCACATTCCGCTGCAAAAAATACTAACTCTAATTCATGGGCTGGCAAACTCTATTTGTAAAGTGCCAGACAGCAAATAAATATTTTAGGTTTTACAGGCCACGCAGTCTCTGTCACAAATACTCAACTCCGCTGTTGTAACAGGAAAGCTGCCATAGACAATATGTTAATGAATGGCCATGGCTACGTTCCAGTAAAACTTTACTTACAAAAACAGACTCAAGATGGATGTGGCCCTTAGATGCTATTCGCCGATCTCTGTCCTAAGTCCTTTTTTGTATTATATTCAGGTGCTAGAGATGAGACCCAGATAAAACTTTTGTTTTGGTCTGAGATTTCCATAAGTTTGTATAGGAAGATATATGAACCTACCACCCTTCAGCAAGCCCTTCCGTCAGGATGAAGGATACAGGCTATACTGCAACGTTGCCTCTGTGATCGCAACTGTCGAATCTGCATGGTTGTCCCTGTGTCCCGATAAAGATGGTTTTGTTCTACCTCCAAATATTTCCTCCACACCATTTAGTGCAACAACCAGAGAACAAAACAACTCCCTGACCCCCAGCCACAGGCTACTGTCCTTCCTTGGCGTGTAGCTATTATGGTATGGAGTCAGCAAGCCCTCTCGTGCTGGTGTTTGCTCTGATGCAACGTATCTCTCTCCTACCTTCTACAGCGCCGTGGGCTCTACCTCAGCTTCAGTCTGCCGATAGTCTAGCTGACCCCACTGTCAAGTATTTTTCATTTATCTCCCCAGATCTCTCTTCCCCTTCTCCCCACTGCCCTGGAGTATACCAAAGGAATCTCAATCCCTCTGGCCTCCTTTTGGGTCTGGCCAAGGAGGACTCCTGGCGAGAGATCTGAAGGGGGAAGGAGAGTGAGGATGGGGTATCGACTCACCTGATTCTCTTCCTCAGAGGTCACCTTGGGCTGGCTGCAGCCCTGACTACAGCCCAGTGCTCCTCTCAAAGCGGCTACCTGACAGGAGCTGCCTTCGATATGCAGTAGCCTCTCACTCTGCTCTCCTTGTACCCCCAGGTCTAGGAGTATGGACAGCGCTGCAGCTACTGGCAGAAGGGTTCCTGTCCTATCTCTGTGCCTTCCCCACACTCCACCAACACCTTTGTAACTGAGTCACTGTGTAAATAAACCCCTCCTGGATTATCCTAATTTGATTGTGTTCTTTGTTCCCGTGAGGACCCTGATTGGTGCAACAGATTTGGGCTCTTGGTTGCACCGTTACTGTGCCCACTGGCAGAGGGTAGAAAGGCTGTGGAGAGACTTCCAGAAGCTTCTTACAAAAACTCCCTCCAATACAGCATTGCTAATTGTTAAGCCACTCAAACGCTGAATCTCTCTGAATGTGATGTTCTCCCCGCGAGAGAAGACAAGAATAAGCTCATACCCGATGTCGGGTAGCTCTGTGGGGTCTGGCCCCGGGTAGCAGCCTACAAGGCTGTGAGCGTGCTGGTGACCCAGACAGGCCCAGGACTCCCACGCATGAGGCAGAATTCACAAGCCTTAGCGAGGCAACGCTGCTGAGTCTTAGGGCCAAGCACAATTCCCATGCTCTCTGCAGATCCCATCAGAGAAGAAGGTAGACCCTGGAAGAGTTTCTGGAAAAAACTTGCAGGATGTGGTTTAGCAGGAAAATCTTAGTATCAAGTGCCTTTAAAGAGGTGGTTTGTGTGGTGGTTAAGGGTAGATTCTGGAGAGAGCTGTGTGTTCCACCCCAGCTCTGTGTGAGTGACCTCGAGTGAAGAGACTTAAACATTGTGGGTCTCGGTTTCCCTCTTTCTAAAGTAGGGATGATAATAACAGAGGCTGTTATGACAGTTAAATTGGTTAATATTTGTAAACTATTTAGAACAGTGCCTTGTACAGAGTAAGTACTATAAGCATTAGCTATTACTGGCATTATTGAAGGAGACACTCTCTTGACGGTCTTTTGTGTTGGAATCTGCTTGGTTATGCTTGAAAGGCCCTTCCCAATCCAGAAATACCTTTTTCCCCCCAAATAAAAAACCCATTATAAGGCACAGTGACCTGGTATGCTCTGTAGAGCTTTTCGTGTTGGGCCATGATTTCCAAGGAGAGTTTAATTCACTCTCAGCAAGTACAGCGCACACCCACCCTCACTGTGTCTCCCATCATGCCAAGTGTGGAGGATGCGGCAGTGAACAAGAAAGCCCCGTCTTCACCTTCATGAAAGTGCTACAAAAAGATGCAGCTCAGGCTGGGAGTCAGATGTCTTCACAACTACATTTAATTTAAAATCAAGCCACTTGAGACAATTCAGCTGTAAGCTTGGACTTCTGTATCCCCCGAGCACAGGGCAGCTTGCTGCAGTCAAGCTGTGACTAACTCAGACTTTCCCCACCAAGACCCTTATGCTCTTTCTGTGGAGTCCCTGGATGTGAGAGTAAATAGAATAGCAGAGGCACTCAGCACCTCTGCTCAGAAAGAGTTTTCTGGCAGCACAAATGGATTTTCAATTTAAAGTACTTGAAATAAGAAGAAAAAGGCTTCTGACTACATTTTCTGCAATAAAAGTGTACTGATTTTGTCGTGAGAACTGAAGACTTTTTAAGGATAAAGAAGTCTACAGTTGTGATAGAGTATCTTTATTAGTCTCATCAAGCACATCATAAATAAGACACATCTCAAATTAGCACTAATCATGTTTGTGAACGTGTCTAAAAATAAGTGGAAAAATTCTCAAGCGTTCATGTTTCTTTTTTGACTTTAAGAATCGGGAGGCCCCAAGATGAAGGGGTGAACCATCAGAGGCCTTACAGGCAGGTGCACGTGAAGCAACACAGAATGAATAAGAGTATCTCCAAGAAAGCCAAAGGTGTCAGCAGCATACTTTTGTTCATAAATAAAACAGTAAGACCTGCAGAAAATGCATTTAGAATCGCACAACAGCGTTCCTTTTCCCTTGCTCGCAGAAAGTTGAAGTCGACGCTTGTAATCCAGCTACCCTCAACCCATTCCTCTTCCACCCTGGTGTTCTAGCAGAAGACAGAGTTTGGTGTAAACAGAGTCATGCTTGATTTACCTGGATCTCCTAGACCAGCCTTTGCCCTCTTGTGCAAGGTTCTAAAGATGCTGCATCAGTTAGGAAGGGATTTAGCTATAAAAACAAAACAAAATAAAAATCAGAAAAAAAAAAACCCTCAAAGCTGTTTTCACAATTAGGAGCTTAATTTTCTTGTAAGAAACCCAAGAAAAAGTTCAAGCCTGCTGTTGCTCCTTGATGAAGTCATCAGGGACCCAGTTTCTTCGTATCTTTTGGACTCTTCTTCCTTTTCTTTCCTTGGTATAATTGCTTTCATCTTCATGTGTGTTGTGTCAGGGTTGCAATGTGGTTGCCATATTTCCAGAACTTAAATCTGTATTACAGGTGAAAAAAAAAAAAAGAGGAGAAGGGGGCTTCAGCCATTTCTGTTCCTGCTCACCAGGAAGGCATAATCCCCACCCATAAGGCATTGCCTGACATCTGTTTGGCCATAATCCTCTAAAGTGGTCATCCACTAGCTGCAGGGCTGCTGGGAAACAGTTGTTGATGACAGTTGGGTCAGTCAAGCAATAGTGTTTGTTTGTCACAAAACTCCATAAAATTTTCTTGTGGGCAGATTCAAATCAGCACAATTTCAGCCTTTTGGCTCTCCAGATAAAATTGATTTAAGGAATAGTCATGGTCCTTCAATGGTTTCCTGCTGCTCTCTTAGGATAAAGATCCAAAACCTTAGCTTTGCCTATATGGCCCTGCGTGATCTGACTTCCATCTGCCTCTCTAACCTTCTATCCTCATACCCCTAGCTTCCCGATCTCCAGCATGCTGGCCTCCTTTCATTCTTAAGATGCCTCAGGATCCTTCCCATCTCAGGTCTTTTGCACATGCTGTTCCTTCTCTCTGAAATTCTCTGTTTTCATCTATATCCACATCCATTTTTTCCTGCTTATTTCACTTTAGACTTCTCCTTGGGGAAGACTTGCTCACCTTGTAGACTAGATAAGGTCTCGCTGGTTTTATAACATCCTGTGCTTTTGTTTTATTGCACATTTAACAGTTTTTAGATGTGTAACTGTGTGACTGTCTTAGTTGCTGTCTGTCTTCTCTCTGTGCTAGGGGCTCTGACGGTGAGGGCATTCCATGATTGGCTCCTGAATGCAACCCCAGATCTGAGGACAGTAGTAACCACATCAGAAGAGCTCAAAAATATTGGCTGAATTAAGGAACATTAAAACTAAAACAGAGCAAACAATAAGTATAAATGCCTATTTTATAGTCTAACCTTACTCATCCCAGAGCATTTGAGTTGATTGCAGCTTCTTCAATGCCATTAGCTATGTGTGAATGTATGCGGGGTGTGTTTGTGTATGTGTATGTGGGTGTTGAATGTGTACTGGATAAATAAAGTTCTTGGCAATTAGAAAGGGGTCTCTCTTTTTTAATGGTGACTAGACAATTCAAGAAATTATAGACATTGCAATATACATTGGAGATAGATCCAAAATTGAGCAATTAATTTAGTTTCAACGGAATTTGTGAGGTAAAGAGAGAAATAATATAGTGCAGTAGGAAAAGTCTGAGAATTGGGCTTGAATACAGGAGTGGCAACAGTTCATTTGTTCATTCAACAAGTAATGCTGTTCAGTCATTATGAGCCAGTAGCTGTGTTCTTTGCTAGTCATAAAAAAATTTAGCAAGACCTGTTGTTTCCTGTCTTCAACAGACTTTCTATTGGAAGAGATAGCTATTATAATGGGGGTAAGTGAGGGTACTGTGAGGACACAGAGGAAAGTATAAGCCCCTCTCTCTGTGAAGCCTTCTCAGAAGAAATAATTATTGAGCTGAATCTTAAAAAATGTGGAAAAGCTTCAAGAGAAGCAAGAGCAGAAAGACTTAAACTGTGTTCCAGGGAGACGGACAAGCATGCGCAAAAGTACACAGATACAAAAGAATATTCCATGTTTCTCATAACCGTGTAGCTGGGTATGACTAGATGCCAAGTATTAATACATAGGGGAAATGGTAGGAGATAAGGCTAGAAAAATGACAGGAGCCAGTTGAAAACTTTCTTTCTAGTGCTAGGACATTTGTTGATAGTGCAGCATTGAAGACCACTGAGCAGTGAAGCAACACCGTCTTGTTTGAATTTTGCAAAGATCCTCTGGCAACAGTATGAAGGGTAGAGTGGAGCAGGGAGTAGAGTGGAGGAAGAAAGGGATGATTTATGGAGCCGATGGGACAGTCTCAGAGTGAGATGGTGCAGTCCCAATCCTTGGCAACACAGGAAGTATAGAGGAGCATGTAGATCTGAGAAATATCAGGTGAGTAAAATTGACTGGGTTCGATTGCTTCTAGATGACCTCTCTGTCTCTATAATGGCCCTCTTTAAGCCAGAGTTATTTTCTGTAATACAATTCTGATCATGCTCTCTCATTTTAAGTCCCTCAGAATTAACTCCTGCAGGAATCCTGCTGTTCAGGTGTAGTGAGTAGAAACCAATCTACTTCCTCAAGTAACTGGGAGCTTACAAAGCCACAAAGAGCATACTTGAGGCTGAGCTTCCAGGAGTGACACCCAAAACAACAAAACTGGCTCACCAAATGTGCTGCTATTTTTGCTATAGTCAGAAATCTGGGGAATCAAGAAGTCACAGCCACCACAGCAACCACCATGACTGGGACCCCAGGCCCATGTGTGAGGCCAAGAAAATGGACAGCCCACACGTGACCTCTCCATAGCCCCAAAGCTGAGATTAGACAGTGGGACCTCTGATGATGCCACTACAGGAAATAGAAAGGCCTCCAGAAACAGGAGCAGCAGGTTTTGCCTCATTTCCCCTCCCTAATATTGCGTGACTGTGGTTATTTGGTCAAGTACTGATCTAAGGTGTAAAGGGAATTAGGGAAACATACCCTTTCGTTTTCCACCTTTTTGCGTGCAGTAAGGCAGACCACAGGGATGTTTGAATGGTGCTGAGTCTTTCAGTGACATGTGCTTCAGCCCATTAACCCGGATCTCACTTACCTGCAGAACATCTTAAAACTGCATATTCACAGGTCCCAGCCATGAGGTCAAGGCTAGATCTCTCCAAAGAAGCTGATATTTTGCCTGTCCTTCAAACTGATATTTTAAAATGTTTATCTATTAGAAAAGTAGAAATAAAGATAGTCTGATTTTCAATGAATAAAAATTGCTTTTATCTTTTTGGATGACTAGAAACAATTTATGCTATCAAAATGTGTGTTTTTTTTAATAGTTTCTGTTTCCCCCAAAATATTTCTTTGGCAAATTTTAAAGCAACAGTATATTAGGGGAAATTATGAGTTTGAAATTTTGATAATATTTTTATAGATCAATGGGAAATGCATGTGATTTCTAAAGAACTAAATGCTCAACCTTATTCATAAGAACAAAGGAAATTAACATTTTAAAAATGACCTAAATTCAGACCAAACCTCCTACCGAAGGCAATTACAAAATCCGTGAGGAGGAGGGGTACTACCTTCTTGAAGGCAGTGGTAGATTTATAAGTTAAAGCAGATTTACTGGGCCACAATCCACAGAAAGATAAAAAAATCAGAGACAGAAAATGCCATTTGGTACCTCTCTTGCCCCAGGGGTGGGTGTTTGCTGACATCAGTGAGACTGCTCAGACGCTGACTAGTACAAGACAGCCTTAAATTCTTGGGGAGTAAACATTGTAGTCCGGAGCCTGGCAAGGGTAGAGATGATAGTAAATCCTTTACTTTGCATTGTGGCCTTGGAGAAAGAAAAAACCAGAAGTAAATCATCTCTCACAAGGGCAGTAATCCAGTTTCAAGTGGTCTGGCCGACCCCAAAAAATTTCAGTTCCTGAAATTGGATAATGGAATTATGGATTGCTAGTGCATCAGTTGCCTGACTGAAGAAAACAAAATTTTTATCGGGGAAAGGAGAGTATCATTAAATCATTTCTACAAATCATTATTTAAATATAATGTCTGGCACATAATCAAAGATAACCAGTCACACAAAAGGACAATACAACTGGAATAAAACAAACAGAAATAACAGAAACAGACCCACAAGAGCTTCTGATATTGGAATTATCAGACACAGATATTAAAATAACTATGATTATGGTGTTCAAGGAAATTAAAGACAAGATGAGAAATGTTGACAGATAACATTAAAGAAATACACAGAAGATTAGAAAAGAACCAACAGAAGTCTAGAATTAAAGCATATAATAACTGAAATTAATCACTCAATCGACAGGGTTATAACAGGTTAGACACATATGAAAAGAGAATTTGTGAACTGGGAGATAGATGAAAACAAAATAATTCATAAGGAAGCAAGGAGGGACATGATTAGAAAATGCAAAATTCCTAGAGGTTATGATGAGAATGTCCAAATACATTGTTATAAACACAAAATATAAGAGAGAAGTGAGAATAAGAATGAGACAGAAGCAATATTTGAAGAGATAAAGGCTAACATTTTCTGAAATCAATGAAAGATCTGAATCCACAGATTCAAAAATCCAAACAGGATAAATAAAAAGAAATACACAACCCAAACCTTGGAATTACAGAAAACCAAAGAACAGAGAAAAACTTAAAATCTGCCAGAAAAAAAATAAGAGATTACTTTCAAAGGAGCAATAATTAGATCTCAGCTGACTTCTCAAAAATAATAATAAGTCTAGAAGACATAAAATGTTCTCTTCTGTGTGCTGAAAGAAAATAAATGCTATTCTAGAATTTTATACTGAGTGAAAATACAATAAAAGTGAAATAAAAACATTTTCATGCAAAAAAAAAGAAACGAAAATCTATGAGAATTTTTACCTGCAGACCTAAATTATTCTTTAAGAAGAAAGAAAATGACCACAGTAGAAGGTCAAATATCAAGGAAGGAGTAAAAGAGCAATAAAAATGTTAAGCATAAGGGTGTACATACATGCATAGTATCAAAAGTAATGTTTTGGGGGTTAAAACATATGTAGAATTAAAACACAGAGAAACAATAGTTTGTAAGTTGAGAGGAGCTTAAGTAATGATAAAGTATTCTTGAGTAATTGCATTGTTAAGGAAGAGCATAACCATTTCACATAAAATGTCTTAAAAAACCATGGCTCCTTGTTATAGTTGCTAAGGTAACCACTAAAATAATAATAAAAGAGAGCAGAACTTCCAAACTGGTGGAAGGAAAAAAATGGAGTAGTCAAAAATAATCAAAATGAAAGCAAGATTTTTCTCTCCTTTCTTGCTTTTAGAAAGGGGGGAAAAAAAAACCTCTAAAAAAAGATAGGGGAAGTCGGAAGCAAATGGTAAGATGGTAGGCTTAAGTCTAGTGTATTAGGAGTTACACAAAGGATGAATATACTTAAAAAAAAATGTTCCTAGCAAAGATAGAGTAACAAAAAACAGATTTATTCTCCCACCTTAAACAGCCCCCAAATGGGCAAAATATGTGAAACAACAACTTGTAGGGCACTGAAAACCAGGCCACAAAGGACAGTGATTCCTGAAAGATAAAAAAAAATGAGGTAAGCTCTACTCTTGCCCCAACTTACTGCTTGGAGAAAGTTTCTAGGCCTTGGCACAGAGCTCAGCTCTTGGCAGATTCTGGTGTATTGTGTGAGTTGAGGATGTGGGTTTGAGAGCATGGAAAGACTAAAGTGGCTGGGGTTTCAAGACAGAGTAGCAGAGAGTAGAAATCTGCAGGAAAGGGAGTCCCAGAGATCTCCAGAGGGTCAGCTTGAGTATTCAAAGGAGTACTGAGCAGCACATGTGTGTGAGGAAACTCCTTGAGAGCAGAAAAAGAGTTACGCAAAAGGTACATAACAGTGCCTGACACTCACATAGGACTGAGAATAGTACCTGCTGCTATCAGTCAGATTATAAAACTTTATGTCTACGGCATTGAGTCTTCTCTCTTGTGCAGAGAAGGGCATTCCCTTAGCAATGGGAAATAATTAGCTCTAGATTAAATACTGCTCTGGTCCCACCTAACAAACATTAACAGCAAGACCTGAAAGGATCAAATTGCTTCCAAGTAACTTCACTGCATCCCAGAACAAAACTCAAGATTGTTTATAGGAAAAAAAAAAATACTAGCCAGTACCCAACAACATAACAATCACAATGCCTGGAACCTTATCAAAAATTTCCAGGCATGCAAAGAAGCAGGAAAAAACAACTCATAATGAAGAAATAAATCAGTCAAACAAAACTAACCCAGAACTGACAGAGATGTTACAATTAGCATAAAGAACATTAAAACTATTATTATAACTGTATTCCATATGTTCAAAAAGTAAGTAGAAACATTAAAGATATAAAATTACCCAAATGCAATTTCCACAGATAAAACTATAATGTGTGAGATGAAAAATACATACATGGAGACTAACAGCAGATTTGGCTTTTTAGGAAAAACAGCTAATAAAATTAAAGACATAGCACAAAAACTATTCAAAATGAAAATCAGAGAGAAATGCAATTTAAAAGTATATATAAGCAAAGGGCCAGGTGCAGTGGCTCACCCTGTAATCCTTGCACTCTGGGAGGCTGAGGTGGGCAGATCGTTTGAGCTCAGGAGTTCAAGACCAGCCTGAGCAAGAGTGAGACCCTGTC